>ML411399.1:0-68504 GCA_005239525.1 Nicotiana knightiana
AGAAAATTATAGGAAGTTTTCATATCCAACACTTGAAACACAATGTTAAAATCAACCGGGCCAGTTGTCATGGTGAGTTCGATCTCCCCAATAGTGCTCTTCTTGAACCATCAAAAGCTCTGATGCTGACACTACTAGTTCGAATTCTGTTAGTGTCAATGTTCAGTTGTTGTAGAGTAGAAAGAGGGCATACAACTACACTTGAGCCTCCGTGAATCATGACTCCTTTTACGTAATGCCCTTCACACTTGACCATAAGATGCAAAGCTTTATTGTGCCCATCCCTTTCCTCAGGCAAATCATCATCTAAAAGAAATCTTATTCACTTCGAAGAATCTTTCAGCCATTTTTTCTAGTTGATTCACCATTGTCTTTTCTGAGACATATGCCTCATTCAAAGTTTTGATCAACACACGGCGATGTTCTTCTGAGTGCAAAAGCAGAGATAACAAAGATATCTGAGCAGGGGTTTTCCTTAATTGGTCAATGATTGAGTAGTCCTGCATCATNATCTTATTCACTTCAAAGAATCTTTCAGCCATTTTTTCTAGTTGATTCACCGTTGTCTTTTCTGAGACATATGCCTCATTCAAAGTTTTGATCAACACACGGCGATGTTCTTCTGAGTGCAAAAGCAGAGATAACAAAGATATCTGAGCAGGGGTTTTCCTTAGTTGGTCAATGATTGAGTAGTCCTGCATTTTCATCTTCTTAAGTAATTCCTCTGCTTCTTTTTCTGCAACTGGTTCTTTCACTGGCAAGTGACTTTCCCTAGCTTGCTTAGCTTTTCTCAATTCCTCTCGCGAGTAGCACCTTACAGAGCGGGTCAAGCCCCTCATTTCATGTACTTCTTCAACTATCTCTTTTCTTTTGTATGTCATGATAGTCTTGTTATAGTTCCAGGGAATAGCTTTTGTTTTTATCACTGGGAGTTGTGCTGCAGGTCGGATCACAACTAGCTCTATTATATTTCTCAAACCATTATTTGAAACAATCTTTTGAATGCCCCCAGGGATGTAAAGTTTTGGCCCACCCAATTGAACCTCAACCTTTTTTGTGCTTCCAGGGACATAGAGAACCTTTTTTTCAGAACATAGGTTTGAACTAAAGCTTGCACCTTTCACAATCAACTGTGCCAATTGTGGCAGGCTTACTATCGCTTTTGGATATTGCCCTATGGTTCCAACAACCATCTCTGTCTTGCCAAACTACTTATAATCCCAATCATCACAAATCATCCCAATAAAATGTGTATTATCATGAGTTGGGAGTGGATTGTTTGTGATATTAGGAGTATCCTCATTGTTTGTTACCACAATTGCCTTTGCTTCAATCAAATTTTCAACGACTTTCTTTAATGTCCAACAATTTTCGGTACTATGACCCTGGGTGTTAGAGTGATACTCACACATTGCATTTGATTCAAAACCTTTTGAATTTGGATTCACATAACGCGGCATGACAGGTTCAATCAAATTCAATTGCATCAATTTTCAAAATAGGCTTGTATACGATTCTCCAATTGGGGTGAACTCTTTCTTTGGCTCATCCTGTCTCACATACCTTGTCAGGGACGAGGATTATATGATGACTGAAAATTTGGGTGAGGATGACGGGAGCCTTGTGGGATCGGTGCCCGCCATTGCTGGTGATTGGGAGGCCTAGCATAAGCCTGAGCATTAAACACTGTGTATTGTTGTGAAGGAACTGAGTATCGGGGACCCTGAGGTTGATAGTAATGTTGAGGAGGATTGGATTGTCCTTGTTGGAACTGCACATAAGAAGGAATTACCTCTCTTTGAACTCCTCTGAACCCAGATGCCATCATGGATCCTTCCTCTTTCTTTTTCCGATTTCCGAAACTGCCTGACCCGCTTTGAATTGCTTGCGTGGTCGCCTTAAGGGCTGCTTGACTCACAATTTTGCCCGATTTCATGCCATTCTCAACTATTTCACCAATCTTAATCGCCTCAGCGAAAGGTTTACCAATGGCAGCCAACATGTAGTGGAGGTAATCAGGATCCTGAGCTTGGAGAAAATAGTCAATCATTTCTGCCTCTTTCATCGGGGGTTTGACCCTAGCAGCCTGCTCTCTCCACTTGATTGCATATTCTCTGAAGCTTTCTGTTGATTTCTTCTTTATGTTGACGAGAGAGGAACGGTCTGGCACTATATCAATATTTTATTGAAATTGTTGGACAAAATCTTGAGCCATGTCGTTCCACACATGCCAGTGAGAGATGTCTTGATCTATGAACCATTCTGAAGCAATTCCAGTCAAACTTTCCCCAAAATAAGCCATGAGTAATTCTTCTTTGCCTCCTGCTCCCCTTAATTAGTTACAATATCTCTTCAAATAGGTGATGGGATCACCATGCCCGTCATACTTTTCAAACTTGGGGGTCTTGAAACCGGGTGGCAAATGGACATGGGGAAACATGCATAGATCGTTNGTATTCTTGTCAGACTTTTCGATCTCAACTGGGAATATGTTCTGAGGAGTATGCTTCTATGAATCTTGAACCTTGAAAGTCAGTTTCGGAGAGTAATGTTGAGCATCACGAGCATTCAGTTGCGGATCATTGTTGGACTTTTGAGCAAGAGTTGGTTGAGGAACAGCGAAAGTAGGGACAATGGGTACAGTATGTGGGTCATTTCTGAGGGGTGCAGTTGGAGGACGTAGAATGGAAGTACTGGGGATAGTGGGAAGGTTAATGCTTGGACTAAATCCAGGTTGGTACAATGGGTTACTTGTTAGGGAGATGGGCACTTGATTTGCAACTGACACATTACGAAGATTATCCAAAGTCCCTATGGGTAGTGGAGGCAGTGCCTGTCCATTCGCCCAGGCTTGGTACGTCTCTGCCAATTGTTGCTTCAACACTCTTACTTCTTCAACCAATCCCAAACTTTGTTCGACCAATTGTCCATGGATATCATCATTATCTGACTCGTTCTCACTGTTGTTTGCCATGCTAATTTTTCCTTGATCTCGTGTTGTAAGGGTGAGTTTCCAGTTTAAACCACAAACCAACCACCTTTGTTTGACTATATCTTTTTGTGACAAACAACAAACGTGTTAGAGTTAGGCATTTTTCAGATATTAATCACACATTGTATGCCATGCACCTGATGCCATCTTCATTTCTAAATGAGTTTGGAAGGCTTCATACTTCATTCCGGCTTATTGGTTTATTGGTTTTATTTTCATATTGAATTTTAGCGCTCTCTTTTGTTTTCTTTCTTATTTATTATTACTCAATTTTTTTTAATTATGGTTATGATCGCATCCGATGGGGATTGCCTACGTATCATGACACCGCATGAATCGGACCATTACGTAGTTCTGGAGGGAAATAACAAAAAAAATTTATTATTATTTTTTTGTAAAAATAAAACAAACTAAAATATTTTTCAGCCAAACTTCTTTTTTTTAATAATGAGAGACAAGAAAATATATACAAACTGACTTTACTGACTCTAAAAACATGACTGGAATAAAATAAACTTTGATAAAAATAAAAGACTCCAAATATAAAATTAAAAATGCGACAAATAAATATGAAACTAAGAACTAATGGACTTCACTAAAAATTAAATTTTCAATGGTCTTCACTAAAAATTTAATTTTCAATGGTCTTCTTTCTTAAACTGATATCATCAATGATCTGCATCTCTTGGCCTCCACTCTCCCCCCAAAGTCTCGTACAAATTTTGAAACACCGCTGGCAACTGTGGGACGATGGCACGTGCTTGTTGACCAACTTCCTCATTGCTTAGATGGCGATGATCATCATGAACATATTCCGCTTTCTCTGCCAATTGAATTACCTGCTCTCTGGCTTGCCCCATATTCATGTGACAATTCTGCAACCACATCTGGGTAGTGTTGAGAGCGTGCCTCATCTGAGCCTCACGTACCTCATATTCTTCAATGCGACGATTTAACACACCTCTCTCAATCATCCATTGACGCCGCTCTGCCGCAAAATCTGCGTGCTGATAACCCATCTTCTGCCTTTTTATTTCTTCCAATTGTGCATAAAGCTGACCCTTTGAGTGTATCCAGTGTGCCCTTTCTCTTTCAAACTGCACTTTCTGTTGATCAAACTCTAGTTGTTGTTGGTGCGCATCCTCTTCGATGATACTCAAGTCTTCTTGCAACTTATTTTTGTTTGCCTCAACTCTTCTGACTAAACCAATCGTGTTTGCCAGTTCTTCTTCTAAGCATGCTGCCTCATTCTTAGCATGCTTTAAATCTTTATCCATGATCTCTAAGGCAAATTGATAATCTTTCTCAATACTTAAACGGATCTGAGCGACTCCGGCTTGTTGCTGGGCTTGTTGTTTGGCTATGGTCATCTGAGCGTGCTCCAATTCCTCTTTCAGCTTTTCTATAGTTCTTTGATCATTTCTCCTCCTGTTTGACCCCTCAGGCCTATCTCTAAATGGTGAAGGATCATGAAACCAAGTAATATACTCAGGGATCACCTCTCCACGATCTCGATCTTCTACCATCTCATTCAACTCCGAGACTTTACTTGCATACCAGATTTTCATAATTTCTTCTTCGTCATGAGGTTGATCTTTACCAAAATCATAACAGAACTTGCTCATATCTCGTACTGGCGGCACCTCTTGTAGTCGTGCAAACTGGCGCATCACTGGAAGTGGAGCATAGGGCTGAACACCATCCAATCTTATAAGTACCAAATAAGAATGATATGCAGACTCACAAATGACCTCTTTAGAGGAAAACCAATCGTAGTTCCAAGTGATTCGTTTGGCTGACAAAGTAAGAAGCAGCTTTTTCCAGGCATCAATCCCTTCTGGTAAGTCACATTTGTCAATATTTTTCTGGTGATCATAAGTGCGATTGGGCCAGAGCTCACTAAAATTAGTGATAGTAGGATGACGATAAAAATGCTCCAAAAACCATATCTGTAACAAAATGTTGCAGCCATCAAAGTTTCGTGCGCCCAATTTACATCTAGTTAAGGCACGAAAAATGGAAGAAAGAATCATAGGGACCAAAGTATAATCATTCCCTTATGAGGTCAGAGCCTCAACCACACCTACCAAGCGGATGTCAATGCGTCTTGCCCTTTCCGGAAAAACTACACGCCCCAAAAAAGCAACCATAAATGCAAACCTCCTGTGCATCTTCCATGTTTCCTTGTCTTCCTTCGATTTTAATTTTCCCACATGCCTTTCAAAATTGCGTTCTAGGCCGTACAAATGAAACAGAAGTCCCAAGTTAACCCACTTACCTCCTAAACCTTCATACTCTCCGTAATTTATGTTCAGGAGCTTCAAAAATTTACCCTCATTCACATTTTTTTGTACAATGGGCCTTTGCCGGCGAAGATTACGGCCCCACCCCTGGAAATGGGTGATTTCCTCCAAGGTCGGAGTCATTTCATAGTCAGTAAAATGGAACACATTATTTTCAGGATCCTAGTGTGGAATCAAAGCTTCGATCACATCCTCCTAGGCTTGATCGTCATCATGTGAACCAAATGTCCCAAGTACTTCTTTATCTGGTTTCGCTCATATTCCTTAAAATCTCTCCACCAATCCCACAACAATTGTGGTATCTGATCAACAATAAGANGTCCAGCTACGGGATTAGATTTTAATCAAAAATATTATTGACACAAAAAATCCGATTTCTCGGGTTTTGACCCTATAAAAATAAAAACAAAAACCAAACTACGGGACTAAAAGAAATTTGTTAAATTAGTAAAATAATTATGAGAAAGAAAGGAAGACTCAAAATGACTATTCTTTTGTAAAAGTGAACATAAAAAACTGGTCTCTTTTGTTAAAACGACCATTTTACATTTTCGAGGAAGGTTTTAAGGCTATTTCGACAAAAGGACCGAACACATGTGCAAAACTTGTCGAAAGATAAAAAAAGCTGACAAGTAACTATATTATTATTATTATTTTTTATAGTAAGAAAAAAATAATAGTCCATATACACCTTTTTTTTTGTAATTTTTTTTTTAAAATGGGGTTGAACCTGATGAAGGTTGCCTACGTATCTCACATCCGGTGAGAATCAAACCCGCGTAGTTCGATTAAAATAAATTAAAAAAATATTTTAAAAATTGTGCTTTTACATACTAGAACCCTTCAAAAATTTATTTTTTAAAAAATATTTTATGAAAAGTTGGAGGAAATTTTCTCTTTCTCTGTCATCTGTTTAATCGATCTATCCTAAAGTCGGTCAACATTTGAATGAAGCCTACCAAATAATATTACATATAGCATATAAATATGAACATGTTGGTCCGAAAAAAAATAGTTACTTGTCCTAGACGGACCCGGCCCCTGTGCCGAGTCCCGCTAAGTCCAATGCACATGATGCAAATAAAACGTAGCCTACTAGGGATATTCGTTGCTTATGGCTTGTTCTTCCAAGTTTTCAAATCTTAAAGGGATGGTATCTAGACCTGGCTTACCCGGGCGGACAACCCGAGTCGAGGAGCGTCAAGCATCACCAGTAGTAGAACAACACTGGCTAGCTAACGGCTCTCCCGCCTAATCATGTGTGACTAAATCCTTCACCAGAAGCTGGTAGGCTAACTAGCTTTATCTCAAGACATAAATTTTTGTGATGCTGGTAGGCAAACAAAACATAACTACCTATAAGAAGACTCAGAGGGGTGCGAGAGAGGATACAGTTTATATCACAATTCAAATAAATATTAAAGCGGTAAATAAGCAATAAATAGCACATTAGGCTTCCAAACACAATAATATTCAAAACGTGATAAAAGCAAACAAGAGTCAATATACAAAGCTCGAATTCTTATTAATTATCCCCAGCAGAGTCGCCAGAGCTGTCACGCCTCTTTTTTGCCACACAACCCTATTACGAGGTTGAGTTAGAAGAGTTTTTTCGGTTAAAGTGACGTTTTGAAAATGGATTATTTATTATTTAGAATCGCCACTTGGAATTGAGTTTTGATGTTCCAAGTCACCTTTTATTTGAATCCCTTTCAAACGGAAGGTTTGACTCTTATTTCATGGTCTACGAAAACAGAAGACTGAGAAAGGAATTTTGTTGACCGAGGGGAAGGTGTAAGTCACCCTCGAGTCTCGTGGTTCTAGCATGGTTGCTTATTGACTCATGTAAGGCTTAAACCAATTTTTTAGCTATTCTTGTATTTTATTGATCATGACTTATTTATTACCGCTCAATTAATTATTATATTTTTATTAATTTTTTTTTTGACTTTGATGCGATACGCACATAAGGTATATTTTTGAATTTAGATGTTAAACCAAGGTACGAAATGTACACATGGTTAAAATATAATTATTTTACATTTAAAAGGCATCGAGACGCAGGAATGCGCACATGACCCTTTTATTATTTAAGCATATCAATCCGAAGTTCGGGTATGAACACATGGGCTAATAGCGTATTTAAAATATTTAATTATTTTGTCTCTTAACACTGACCAATTTATTATGATAGCCACAACAGGATTACTAATTACCATAAAATTTTACAAAGATAATTAAATTTTAATTGCATATGTATTCGGATAGTATTATTTGTTAAAGTACTATAATAGAACTAATTAATGTATCTAATTAGTTAACACTGTGATAAGCTAATATTTCAGTTCAAAATGTGATTGGCTATTGCTTGTCTTCTAAAGGATCACCAAAAAAAGGGTTACATATAATTTGTGATTGTATTACCTTTTATTTATAAGATACAAATATGTTTTTAGCAGTATCTTCTTTAATTTTTTTTTGTATATTTATGACTGCTCCTTCATTGATGTTCGTATATGGATAATAGTGGGGTATTATTTCCACATGTATTCTTAAAATACTGCTAACACAACCTAAATTAAAACATGATAACATTTTCTTGACAAGGTGAACATACTTAACAAAAAAAATTAACACAGGATTGCGCTAAAACTTACAATATTGACGGATAAGTTTTCCAACTAAGCTAATCTGAGCTGATGTACTTTGTAGCCCGTAGGTGATGCCACCGGAGGTCCCGTCTACTAACTGTATTAGAACCGCGAACTCGGAACCGCGAACAAAATCTCGAACTTCGGCTTCGAACTCAATAACGTAACTCCACAATTTTTCCAAGTGAACTTCTTACTCTAAAAAAATAGTCCCTTTTTTTAGTTGCTGAATTTTTTTTTTTTCCAGATTTTTCCTTCCTCTCGTTGTCTTCCTCTCCTTCTTTTCTTTTTTGCTTTCAATTTTTTTTTTTGTTTCGTTCTTTTTGCTTTCTCTTTCTCTAACCTCCTTCTTTTTTTTATTTTTCTTTCCTCTTATCTGTTTATAGAATAAGATGGATGAAGTGGTTGGTCAAATGTGATATTGTGTGGGAGTGGGAGTGGGAGTGTAGGATGAGGAAATCAAGAGGGAGGGTTGAGGAGATCATGGTGAGTAGTTAGGATAATAATAAAAAAAATTTGAATCTTTTAAGATTTATCCCTTTTTAAAAAACAAAACAAAAAAAAAATGAAACCAAGGTGTGTGTGTGCATAGTGACGTGAGGGGTGGGGGGAAATTAGGATTATTATTATTATTTTAATTTCTTTTTTTTTTATAGTAAAAATATGATTTTTTTCAAAGAAGTTGTGAAACAAACTTTATCACTTTAACGTTATTTTACTTTATTTTGATTTTTGTGTTTGTCTTTTATTTTAAAAGATAACTAAATTATGAGATAAGAAGAATAACTATTTCTTACAACATAGGAAAATTAAATATTTACATATACTTTATATGATACTAAGAAAGATTCTATAACTTACTTAT
The DNA here is from genome assembly GCA_005239525.1 of Nicotiana knightiana. Classification (NCBI taxonomy): domain Eukaryota; kingdom Viridiplantae; phylum Streptophyta; class Magnoliopsida; order Solanales; family Solanaceae; genus Nicotiana; species Nicotiana knightiana. The sequence continues at coordinate 8,812 of ML411399.1, forward strand.
TAAAAATTCTAATTATTTATATTTGTGATTTTTTTTTAATTATAAATAGAAATAAAATTGTACTTTAAGAATGTGAGGATTTATTTATTTTTCAAATAAAATCTACTAAGAGTAAGATAAAAGTTTAAAACATCAAGATTAGGCCTAAAAGGGATATTTATACTAAAATGGTATAACATTTGAGTGTGATCAAAAATTAGTTGTTCACAGTAACCAATATATATTTGTTACCGTATGAGCTGACGAATGGCCCCATGAATTCGATCCCCCACATGTCAAACACCTCCACCTCTTGAATTGTGGTCATTGGCATCTCATGACGGCGGGATATATTGCATGTCCTTTGGCATTCATCACAGCTTTTGACCCAAGCATGGACATCCTTGAACAGTGTAGGCCAATACAATCATGATTCCAACACCTTTGTTGTTGTCCGGATTCCTCCAAAGTGTCCACCATATGGTGAAGCATGGCAAGCCTGCAAAACATAAGGTTGATCTTGCTCGGGGATACACCTCTGGATCATGTTATCAACACATATCTTAAACATTAGAGGTTCATCCCAATAATAAGCACGACAATCACGGAAGAACTTTTTCTTTTGAATTGATGAGAGATCATAATGTACAATACCACTTGCTAAGTAATTAGCAATATCGTCATACCATGGTGCCTCCTCCATTGTCACAGCAAGTAACTGCAAATCCGGAAATGTCTTAGTGATATCTTTAACATCCATTCTCTTTTCTGCTCCTTCCAACCTCGAGATGTGGTCTGCCACTTGGTTGTTCGTCCCCTTTCTGTCACGGATTTCCAGGTCGAGTTCTTGTAGCAACAGAACCCAGCGAATCAAGCGTGGCTTTGACTCCTTCTTTGCTATCAAGTACCTAATTGTTGCATGGTCTGTATAAACAATAACTTTTGAGCCAATTAAGTACGACCTGAATTTGTCAAAGGCAAACACTACACCGAGCATTTTCTTTTCCTTGACAGTATAGTTCAGCTATGCACCACTACGCGTCCTGCTTGCATAGTAAATCGGGTGCATCATCTTATCCATGCGCTGCCCCAAAATTACTCTGATAGAATAATCACTGGTGTCGCACATGAGCTCGAATGGTTGCAATCACTAATCTCTTCTTCAGCTCCTCAAAGTCTAACCTGCAATCATCAGAAAACACAAAGGGCTGGTCTTTTTTAAGCAGCTTACATAAGGGGTTAGCAATCTTAGAAAAATCCTTAATGAACCGCCTATAGAATCTGGCGTGCCCAAGGAAACTTCTCACTGTCTTTACCGAAGTGGGTGCTGGAAGCTTCTCGATCACATCAAATTTAGCATGGTAGACTTCAATTCCCTTTTTGGACACTCTATGCCCCAACACCATTCCTTCTTGTACCATAAAATGGCACTTCTCCCAATTCAGCACCAAATTTGTCTCCACACATCTTTTGAGCACTCTTTTTAGTTTGTGAAGACAATATTCGAATGATTCCCCCACCACAGAGAAATCGTCCATAAACACTTCCATAATGTCCTCGACCATGTCAGTGAAAATGGCTAACATACACCGTTGGAATGTGGTCGGTGCATTTTAAAGTCCAAAGGGCGTTCTCCGAAAGGCAAAGATGCCATACGGACAAGTGAAGGACATTTTATCTCTATCTTCCGGGGCTATTGAGATCTGATTATACCCCTAGTATCCGTCCAAGAAATAAAAATAGGATCGCCCAGCTAACCTGTCCAACATCTGGTCAATGAAGGGCAAGGGGAAATGGTCCTTTCGGGTGGCTGCATTTAGTTTCCGATAGTCCATGCAAATCCGCCATCCCGTGACTGTATGAGTTGAGATCAACTCGTTATTTTCATTTTGTACGACCGTCATTCCTCCATTTTTCGGCACACACTGGACATGACTGACCCAATTGCTGTTAGAGATGGGGAAAATGATACCCGCATCCAACTATTTGATCACTTCCTTCTTTACTACTTCCTTCATATTTGGGTTCAGCCGTCGTTGATGTTCCCTGGAAGGTTTGTGACCCTCTTCCAGAAGAATCTTATGCATGCAGAAGGCTGGGTTGATAACCTTTATGTCTGCCATGGTCCAACCAATGGCAGTCTTGCATTCTTGCAATACCTGCAATAATTGTTCTACCTGCGCATATAGCAAACCAGATGATATAATAACATGCAAAGTAGAATTAGGGCCCAAAAAAGCATACCTGAGGTGGGCTGGAAGCGGTTTCAAGTCCAGCTGTGGTGGTTCCTCTATTGATGGATTTGCAGGTGGTATCACTCTCTCTTCTAAACGTAGGGGCTCGAACTGAGGTTCCCTTTTCCAGAATCCTTGACCCTCGAGGGCCATGACCCACCCTGCCAATCCTTCACCATCCATTTCTTCTAAATTTGTCAAGCAGGCTCCCAATGGATCTTTGACATTAAGGGTCTCATCCTCTTCTTGGAGTATCACATCCACATCCTCCACTAGTGAGCAGTTTGCATATTCACTGGGTATCCTCATGGATTGTTGAACGTTGAATATTACTTCTTCATTGTTCAACCTCATTTTTAGTTCTCCAGTCTCACAATCAATCAATACTCTCCCAGTGGCTAAGAATGGCCTTCCCAAAATGATGGGTATCTCCCCATCTACCTGGCAGTCCAAATTAACAAAGTTTGCAAAGAATACAAATTTTCCCACTTGCACCAGCACATCATCAAGATTCTTGTCGGTCTTTTAACCGTGCGATCGGCCAGTTGCAGCAGCATCGAGTTCGGCCTAGCTCTTTCCAATGCACATTTTTGTATAGTTTGCCAAGGGCATCAAGTTTATGTTGGCTCCCAAGTCACACAATGCTTTTGCAAAAGCATAACTCCCAATAGTACACGGAATAGTGAAGCTACCTAGATCAGACATCTTTTGGGCCATAGGTCTTGTCACTACCGCGCTGCAGGTCTGTGTCAGAGTTACAGTGGATAGGTCCTGGAAGTCAAATTTCCACGACATCAGGTCCTTCATCATCTTTTCATATCCTGGCATTTCCCTCAAAGCATCCATCAGGGGAATATCCAATTGAATCTGGCGAAGCATCTCCATGAATTTCCTGTATTGATCATATTTATTTTGTTTTGCCAATCTCTGAGGGAATGGTGTAGGAGTCACTCTTTGTCCACTGCTTGTTGGTTGTTCTTTGTTAGAATCTTGTGGAACAAAAGGTACCACCTGTTCTGAGACTTGTTCACCCTCTTTTGTCGTACCCTTGTCAACATGTGCCTGTTCAACTACCACTTTAGTGAGTTCTGCTGATTCATCTGCCTCTAATGGAACTGGAGTGGCTGGCGTAGTCTCTCTTCTGGATTGAGAAACTTCTTGCTCTCTGTCTAAATCTCTCCCATTCCGTAGACTTACTGCCATTAGCTGACTTGGGTTTTGCTCTTTTGGGTTAATATTTGTGTCTGCCGGCAATGTTCCTTGGGGGCGGTTGTTTAAGTCCATGGACAGTTTTCTCAGTTGAGTTTCAATGTCTTTAATTGCTGAGTCATGTGCTGCCAACTTTTCCTGCATCTTACCATTTGTTCCCATGAGTTGCTGCAGCATGCCCCTAATTTCTACCATGTTGTTGTCTTGCTGCTGAAGAGGTGGTTGATATGGCAACTGCTGCTGGTGTTGATGTTGATAGCCATGTTGCCTTTAATATGGCACCACTTGGCCTTGTGGTCGTATACCTCCAGGTGGTGGCATGTTGGATCTGTATTGCTGGTTAGGTGCTGGCCCCCATTGTTGTCCTCCTTGCCTCTGACCCCCAAAATTATTAACATAGTTCATGTCCTCTCTGAAGCCCTGGTTATCACTCTCTCCACTTCATGAGCACACATAAGACTGATTAATGCAAGGGGTACAAAATCCTCCATTTCTTGTATCAACAATATGCACTTGCTTTGTACCCATCTCATCAATCTTCTTTGTCAGTATACTCATCTGAGTCATGAGCGTGGCTATGTTCTTTGCAAGTGAATTGTTTAGGTCAAGAGGGACAGAATGCACTATTGGTGTCAGGGTCGTACCTCTCATCATCCAGCCTAAATTCTGAGCCATCTTATCGAGAAAAATCTTACACTCTGTGAATGTCTTGCTCAGAAATGCACCCCCAGCTGAAGCATCTACATTAGCTTTCAAATCGTTTGCCAAACCCATGTAGAATCTCTGGCCAAGCATCTGGTCTGGAATGCCATGGTGTGGACACTTCACTAGCATCCCTTTGAACCTTTCCCATGTTTCCTGCAAGGTTTCAGTAGGTTTCTGCTTGTACTGCAATATCTCATCAATCTGCCTTGCAGTCTTGTTGGGAGGATAAAACTTGTTTAGGAACTGCTTGACTAATTCCTCCCAAGTGGCAATGGAATTTATTGGGAGCGAATTCAGCCAACTCTGAGCCTCTCCAGTCACTGAGAACGGAAACAGTAGCAACTTGATGGCTTCCGGGGTCACATTCGTCTACCTTTGGGTCACACAAATTGACAAGAAATTTTTCAAGTGTTGTTGTGGGTCTTCAATGTGTGAACCAGAGAACATTCCCTTATTCTGCAATAGATGCAGCATGTTGCTGGTGATCTGGAATGTATCCGCTTGTATCTGGGGCATAGCAATGGCGATGGCCAGGTTGTCAGCAGTTGGTTGTGCCCAATCATAAAGAGCAACGTTTCGCATAAGAGGTGCCACCACTCCATTATCTGGATCAACCCGGTTGTTCCGATTGTTTGCATCGACGTCATCCACGTTGTCCATTTCAATTTCGAGTTGGTATTTTTGTTATGACTGTTTGTTCTTCTTGTTGGCACGGTTTAGTGCCCTGAATATTTTCTCGGGGTCTATCCTTCGAAAAGTTCACCGGTCTGCGAAGAGCTTCTAAGCATACACCTGAGTCACGAGAGAGTTCAAACGTGAGAATTTCAATGAAAACTTTATAACACCGTAGAAAATTTGTCTAAACTAAAAATCCTAGAAATTTTTCTAAGCTGTAATAAATAACATCGTTAGTTCCCTGGCAACGGCGCCAAAATTTGATCACGCCCAACTATGCCTTATAAAAAGGATAAAGCGGTCGCTGCAAATATAATTCAATTTAAGTCCGGAATCGAATCCACAAGGAACTAACCTATTTATTACAACTCTTAGTAATTCTAATGACAAGCTCAAATAATTTTCGGATGCAAGATTTTTATGAGTAAACAGTGGAATTTCTTTAGCTAAGGTAAAATAACAATAAAACTAGCAATAATCAAGATTAAAGATGAATTCAAGGGTAGAAAGATCTAGGGTATTGATTTCCCCGATTGTCAGATTAATTCTTAACTCTTTAGCTATAATATCACCGTAATACTCTATGAGGATTATGAGTTATGGGCTACTATAATCATCTCTCGATCAATTACGATAATATACTAGAAGCATTCTTTCGAACTACTCTAGCTAGCAATTTATTCAACTCTGAATTATCCCACCAAAGCTTCGTTATTTCTAAACCCACTTTTAAATTCAAGTAATTAAACTCTTCAATTACCCAAAAATGGTGTTTTTAAAAAATAATCTAACCAAGTATTTTTTTCTCAAGCAACACAAGGTAATTAGACACGATTAATCAAAGGTCCATTCAATTAATCACAATACAAAACGTAGTTGAACAATCATAGAACAAACAAGGCGCGATTATATCAGAATAGAGTTAAAAACTTCATCTAACAATTGGTTTCATCAACCCTAGACTGAATGTTTAGCTACTCATACTAAAATAAAACAAAGCAATAATATGGTTCATGATTCAGAATTAGTGGTAAAAGGAAGAAGAAAGAAAAACTCTAAAGATGGTTTGATCTCCTCTCACTTGTTTTTGCCTCCAATTGAGTCTAAAACAAGCTTAAAACTGAATTTTGGGCGAGTTTTGGGCTATTATAGGTTTAGGTTAATTGCCCAGAAATTTACACTTTAGCCCCTGAAATCTTCCGCTGTTAAATCCTCGACCGCGGACTCGGACGTGGTCGTTCACAAGCTTTCTATTTTGCGCCGCGTTCCATCGCGCCCAGGTCCGCGGTCTGCTTTCACCGTTTTCTTTGCCTTTTCTTGCTCTTTTTCATCCGGGCTATCATTGATGGCCTTGTATGTACATAATTGACTCCAAAACGCTCTTCATCTTCCTCCTAGCTTGGAGTGGCTCCTGCAAAACATAAAAATCTCAGTTAGAGCATTTTGTTATCTTTTATCATTTAAACATCAATAAAGTATAGTTAATTTAGATTATAAATAGCGTCTACATTGCATAATATAGGCTAATATCAGGAGCCCTCGCTCTTCTCGTCCCTCTCCGACCTGTCAACAGGACACACCCGAAAGAAAATGTAAGGCAAAGGAAAATACAAGGCGAAGGGTAAAATGACTAAGGCCAAGACGAGGCGACTTACTGGCGTAAGGATTACGCCCAAACCTTTCGTGGAAGCATGGCCATGCGCGGATTCCCACAGTATGAGGCAGAACCAAGCTCACCTACCCGCGAATATCATTAACTTACGGAGGGGGTAACCTCTCGGCTGCAACAACACAAGAAAAATAATCAATCAACGAGATCACTAGATGAAAATGACTGATCAACATAATGAAAAATGTAAGGGAAAGAAAGACCTAAGAGCAAAATTCCACATCTCAGGGAACCCAGCGGGGTTAGACACCACGTGTTCCATGCGGACGTAGAAGAATCTCTCCCAGAAGTGGCGATTGTTTTTGTCATCCATTCCGATCACCAGGCTCTTAGTAGCTCGGTGAAGATGTAGCATGGTGCCCCTATGAAAGCTGGGGACGAAGAGATGCAGCAAGTGTTGAAGCGAAACCCCACGATCAGCTAAATCCGCATACTTGATGAGCATCAAGAAAAGTTTGTATATGTACGATGTGCGCTGAGTCGGGCACACCTCGTAGAAGCGGCAGAAGTCCGCCGCCAGTGAAGAAAGGGGAAGTGTGTACCCAATAATAAAAGGGTACGCGTAGAACGCGCAGTACCCTTGGCGGTGTATGTGTACTATATCGTCTCCCGCCGGAATGAGTTCCATATGCTCAGTGATTCTCCATTTGACTTTGAATGTCTCGAACGCCGAGACATCCATCATAAAAATCACGGGTTCAGGCTCATCTTCGGCAGTGTTGTTAAAGTCAGTCCTAGCCTTCTCCAGGAGAGGCACCACCTCATCCACCGTCGGAAGACTCTCGTCCTCCGCCAAACTCACTCCCTCTTCGAGGGGAGGCATGACATTCTCCGGAACCGAAGCACCAGTGACTCGGTCAGGTTTAGAAGAAGTACTGGCCATCACTTTAAGCGGTTATACAGATCGTGAACGTAAGGAAAGAAGGGTAACAACCACAGGGATTGCCGGCAAAAAATAAGAAATATGAAGAACTGGGTGAAAAGAGCAAATGCTTTTAGGATCTACTTGTGAATGATATGAGAAACACTACATTCAGATGAGAAACTCTCTTATTTATAGACACATAAATACACCAGTTCGAGAAATGAAGCGTCGTCTTTTTCAAAAAATAACGGGAGAGGCACGGGAAACAATGCGACATACGATGAATGTGCGCCATAATGACACCTGACGAACTTAATGTCATTTCAACTAACACACTGGTCTGATGAAGCTTTCGAAACGTCACATTGTCACCCCGCTAGGAGGTGCTCGTCCGCCAACCAAAACATGCAGAATTCTCAAAGTTGTCGAATTGACGAAGTCCGCCCATCGTGCTCGCCCAAAGGCAACCCCAATAGGCCGAGGGACTAACTGTATGGGTCGAAATCTGGCCACATGAGGAAGGCATCAGAAGGGAACGACGAGAAGGTGATTAAGTTGTGATGATGCACGCAAGACACCGTAACGACGAGCATCTCGTCCATGGACGAGATCGAACCATCAGAAAGCCTTTACGGCGAGGTCCACAGCAAGGCGTCTAGGGAGGCTGACCTAAGGTATATGTAGCAGAATAAAGCACCCTGGCTAAGGACCGCTGGGTCAGGGGGAACATCTAGTATATATACAGGATAAGAGAATGATAGGGGGACTTTTTTTTCTTTTCTTCTTCTGGAAGAACCTTCTCTGAAGAGAATCCATGGGGAACCCAAGAGTAGCTTCAAAACATTGATTCCAAACCCTTGTAATCTCCATCATGAAATCAATAAAGATATAGTCCATAGCTGTCAATAAGACACTTTCTCGTTCTTCTTTCTAACGTATTGTAGAATAACAACATTGAGAATGTAAGTCAATTATCTTCACTTGATATCTTTTATAATCTCGACGGATTCATAAATCTAACTATTCCCAATTTTTCCTATTTAATGTTCTTCGATATAGAGTTAATTATCTTTGGTTAGAATTTACCCCTTATCTTTCTATTAGTTCGTTTAAAGAAAATGTTAACACTTTTTTGGTAAAACAAGTTCGATCAATACTTTTACTAGTTTATCGTTAATAATATTTTCTAATTCACAAAATATTTTCCAAAATAAATTTTCTAACTTCTTTTGATTCCATATTGATTGTTCTATCTTTTTCTTTAGAGAGAAAGTGGTAAACTAGATCCTTGGAAAAAACATTTGTTTTGGAAACAGCTACCGTGCCCATTTAAGAATTATGATTGAATTAACAAAAACTATTTACTAATTAATCCTGTCTATATAATTCAGTGGTGGAGATTCACTCACGTCTATGTTTATGGTTTTCTCCGATGACTGTACCTTTGGCCTTTTCTGCAAGCTACTTACTTGTAGATAAGATAGTGGTCTTAGTTAGAGATTGGCCACACATTCATTAATCTTGAGGCAAAAGACGAGAAGGATGCAGCAGCGTCTCGACTTGCTTTTTTTGGTGGCACTGCACTTTGCCGTTGTAGTGTTTTGTGCCAATGATGATGATTTTAGCAGAAACGATTTCCCTGCTTCTTTCGTTTTCGGTTCCGGTTCTTCTGCTTATCAAGTCAGTAAACCAATTTTGATTTTGTAAATATTGGATTTCTCACGATCGACAACTACTTTAATTTGAAGGTAGAAGGGGCAGCATTTGAAGATGGACGGACGCCTAGCATTTGGGATACCTTTTCTCATGCTGGTTTGTTTTCTTTAATCTTTTCCCCCAATTTTATGTTCCTCCACTACTTAACATTGTGGTTATTTTGATAAATCTACTACTCCTATCAAAGTTTATACTGTACAAACTAGTATAGTGTTATATAGATTAATAATTGATAGTTGGAAAAATGCATGATGTTATAAAAGTATGCTGATTGAAAGAGTGAAAGGAAAACTTAAAAGGATTATTACCAAAACCACAATATTACCGGTCTACTTCTAACAAGATTACAACAACAACAACAATCCAGAAAAATCCATCCCATACCTGAGGGGTCTGGAGAGGTTAGTCTGTAAGCAGACCTTATCCCAATGGAGTAGAGAAGTTATTTTCGATAGACCCTCGGCTCAAGAAACTTTTAACAAGATTAAAGCTCCAAACTAAAATCACCATCCGGACCGATTAAAATTAGTCACTTCCAGACAGTGTAATATGATTATGGTTAATGGTAGTTTTTCCTTCCATAGTCAAGACTATGTGGGTTCCTTCGGACAGCTGATTCTCTGAATCCCATAAGCAAATCTCGGATGTTGGGGCCACCATGCTTCAGATAATTAGAACAGCAAGTCGCATTAATTATCCAAGATGATATAATTTCCAGGTGCATACAATGGAGCCAATGGAGATGTAGCTTGTGATGCATACCACAAATACAAGGTATAGACTGATGGAATAGTTAACATAATTTATAATCAATTTGATTGCCCTTAAAAATTTATTTATTCCAGGAAGATGTACAACTCATGGTAGACACAGGATTAGAAGCCTACAGGTTTTCCATTTCGTGGTCGAGACTTATTCCTAGTAAGCTTTAATATCGCACTGCTCAGGAACCTTACATTATCTTATACTCGTGTTTTCTTTCTTCTCATACTTGGGTATTTGTTCTGTTTAGATGGAAGGGGACCTGTCAATCCAAAGGGATTACAGTATTACAATAATCTCATCAATGAACTTGTCAGTCATGGTTAATACATTTCCTTGGACACTATTTTTTTATTTTTTCAGTTGATATTTTGTTACTGTTAAGAGATCTGGAATCGCACATTCAAAGTTCTAGTAAGTAGAACATCTAACAATTGGCTAATCGGCTCCATGTTATGCTTTTGTATGTTCTCAAAATGGTAGGAATTCAACCACATGTTACACTATGTCACGATGATCTGCCGCAAGCACTTGAAGATGAATACGGTGGATGGCTAAGTCAAAAAATAATGTATGGTGAATATTTTCCACCTTGTAATTCTTCAAAAATTAGGAGACATTCTGCATATATTCTAGGACATGTGACTGATTTCGACTTGACGATTCATATTATCCTTTTAGCAATGACTTCACTGCATATGCGGATATTTGCTTCAAGGAATTTGGTGATCGGGTTTTACACTGGACAACTGTGAATGAGGCCAATGTATTCGCTTTGGGTGGTTATGATTTGGGATTTACACCCCCAGGGCGCTGTTCCCCACATGTTGGAATTGGACCTTGCTCTAGAGGCAACTCTTCAACCGAGCCATACATAGTAGCTCACAATATGCTGCTTACTCATTCATCTGTTTTCAGATTGTACAAGAGAAAGTACAAGGTATCATCATTGAGTTCATTTCAAAATAACTTGTGACTATTACTGAGTTCGCAAAACGAAATAAACAAAAAAAAGAAAACACTAACATATTTGCAATGCAGTCAACTCAGCATGGTTTTGTGGGATTAAATATCTTTGCATATCGGTTTATTCCTCATACAAATGCAACGGCAGATGAAGTTGCAACTCTGCGAGTTTATGCTTTCTACCTGGGTTGGTAAGAGCACAATTTCCTTTGGCCTATTAACATAACATATCCTCAAATTTAAGATACTCTGCACTAAAGAACTACGTATTCATTTACTGCACAAATGTGTGGTTGTGCTTAATTATTTGGTTTCATTTTATTTCTCATCTCCGCCGCAGGTTTATCAGTCCCTTGATATTTGGAGACTATCCTGTCACAATGAAGGTTAGGGTCGGCTCGAGAATGCCCACCTTCACCAGACAAGAATCTGAGCAAGTTAAAGGTGCTATAGACTTCATGGGCCTCAACCATTATACTACAGTGCCTGTTAAAGACCGGCCGAATGCCTTTGAAAGAGATTATAGGGACTTCAATACCGACACAGAAGCACAATTAATATGTAAGTGGCTGATGCGACCTGAATAGAAATACTTTGACATTTGAAGATCATAGTTGTATTTGCTGATAAAGTTAATCTAATGATAAAGTTGAGAAAATCCATATGAGAGGAGCAATGTCACGACCCATTTTCTGAACAAGCCGTGACCGGCACCCGGTCTCTAAATTTGACCGAACGAACCATCTGCACTTAGTAAAACTATTATAACCTCAAAATTTGTATGCAACAAGACAATACTTTAACCAAATACTTTTAATTAATTTGAATATCTAAAATAAATCAACTCCAAAACTTTATCCGTAGTAACTATTGAAATACTGCAAAGTTATTGTAAAAAACACCTAAATCTTAACCTATCGACTGTGCCTATGAAGCCTTTACTGATAAACTGACGTACTGCTCAGGACACGAGATTGTCTGGCTAGTTCTCCAAGTAAACAAAAAAAATAGCTAAATAACGATACTCAAAGGAATACTTCACGAACAAAAGTGGAGCTCACCAATAGCCTGAAGGTGAGGGAAGTCCTAACCTGTAGCCTGCGCGCCTGCAAAATCAGTTCCTACGTTATACCGCAGACCAACACAGGTTCCCAAAAGAGAACGTCAGTACCATCAGTTGTACTCAGTGAGTCTCAACGACAAGGGGACTAAAATTTAATAAAATATATATTACAAGCAAAGATTCTAAATGTGTGGTAAACATAAAGCTTCTACGAACAATTCTAAAATAACTGCATAATAGTAGTTTATGAATACTCTAAAAGAAATTCTTTTCTTTTTCTTTCTTATCAAAAAATACTTCATTTTATGCTTCGGGAGTCCAACTATCCTGATTTATTTCTGTCTTAGTCACCGTGTGATTGGCATGGGTTCGATCCCAACCTGATCCAATAGGCCCAATCCACGAGTCGCAACTCGCTTCATGTTTCTCAGTGCTCATGTATCATACCTTAGCCTGGCTAGGCACATTCTCGGCAACGAGACTCTCGGCTCGTGTGTTCCCTACTTTGGCGCAAGTAGTTTCAAACTCTCGGCCTAGACGATGACCCCTTCTCAGAATAAAGGATACTCCCAAAAATCTTATATTTCTAAATCTTCTTCTTGTGACTTTTCAAGTCTAAATCTTGTTTGAAAGTGATCTATCAGTACTCATAATAATATTCTTGAGTGTATGCATAGCATAAGCATGAAATAAAATTACTCAAAGTATTTTTAAAAATTCTATCTAATTTTTGAAACTTTAACATGTAAGATAATGTAATAAAACATAAAGATATGGAAAATAGACGATTACACTTCTTGAGTAAAATATATAAGCTTTAACTATAATATACTTGGTCAACATGTATTGACTCGTTCCAATTAAGCACATGATGACTCTTTAAAACATTTTATCAACCACTTTGTGGGCATGTTTTTGTGAGTAGAACCACTTTAGTAAAGGGTTATATCCACTCACCTCAAAACTTCTCGAGCCAATACGTAGGTCCTAGTCTAATTTATACCCGTCAAATAATCGATTCTACAACAACCAGTGCATTTTAATTAATTTCAAAGTTTCATCCCTTAACATGAAACTTACTGTATTAACAGAGAAAGAAGGGAATTATCAATTCAATTTTTACCTACTACAATTGTAGGATAATTGACAATAGAAAATTTTATATACCTGGGTTCAAGAACTAGTAATTTGTAAAGAAGTCCACAACTTTTCGTTGCCTTCGTGAGTATGTTTCATGGTTGCCTCTGTTTGTAGCATTCTGTTTGCTTTTCTTTGTATAAGGCTTTTTAAGCCTTTTGCCTTTTAAAAGGAAAATACGCTTCTTGCCATTTCGTCCAAGGCTTTATGCCTTTGCTTACAACAGCCACTTTATGGGCTTTAGGTTAATCTTTATGTGCTCTTTTTTTTTTTTTACTTAACTATTAATTAATGATACCCACTTTTAATAATTAATAATATTAAAATTATTAATATTCCCCTAATTGTATATCCAATTATTTATGAAAAAATGACACTGTATAGCCACTCTGAAAATAATAGCCAAAAAAGTGTATATTTTTTGTATGTATATACATTATGTATGTTATATACAAAAATTATACAAATTTGATACACTTTCGGCTATCGGATGTAAATAGTTTTTGACGCGGGCTAAAAGTGATAATACCCCATTATTTATAAATAGAGAAGTAACTCAAAAGTCAATCACAAAGGTTTAAATCCGTAATAGAAGCATAATTTTTATGCACTCAAGGCAAGATAAATTTTTTTTTTTATATTGAGCGTGTCTTGAAAGTTTTATAGATTTGAGGAATGTTACAAGCAATGCCAGTTTTCTAGTTGATGTCATCAGTATTTCTCTGTTATGGAATTGTTCATACCAAGAAATTCACTACTTTATCTCTTTAAACAGTTGCGCAAGGTGGTGTGGCACCCAAAGGCGAGGTGAGGCTTGGGACATGCATGATCTTTAGATAACACCTTAGCGTTATTTTATCTGTTATTCACAAGTTGTTTTGACTCAGTATCCATGGACACAACCGGGTCTCCAAGCAGTATTGGAATACGTCAAGAAAATTTATGGCAACCTACCAATTTACGTTCATGAAAATGGTTGGTTTTTCTCCCTCTCTCGACGCTTGTGAATATTTGAGTAAATGAAAGTTGCTTTAGAGGCTTTGACAACTCAATAGAGCAAAGAGCTTTCTTTGAACCTCATGAATCAGTGTTTTCTGAGAAGCTTAGCATGATTTCTGTTGGCAGGTCAGATGACGCAAAGAAACGCAACACTGAATGATACGGGTAGAGTAGAATATTTGCATGCTTATATCAGGAATTTGCTTGACGCTATGAGGTAAGCCCCTCCCACGTCATGGAACATTTGTTATTAGTCATTGACTGCAGGGCTACAGACTTGTTCCTTATGTCTTCGGTTTTGTTAAAATGAAAATGAACTCTAAATCTGAACTTGCATATTTGCATAGGTAATTTTCACATTCTAGCCATTGATCAGGATGTGTCTCTTTTCTGCACATGCTCTCTGGATTTTCCTTTAACCCTCATTGCCACAGAATATCTTCCTATCAGTTTAGAATGTCTTCTCTGTCCTAAACTGTTTGACACTATAACTAGTTGAATAGTGAACTAGTTTTTCAATATTTTTAACTTAAAAATATGATATATAGTAGTAGTACTTTACATAGTTTTTAATAGGTAAATTTTGTTTAAAAATGTGTAGCAATCGATGCCCAAATTCACATTAAAAAGATGAGCTGATCTTCATACTTCAAACTCCACTATAATTTTTTAGAGGGAGTGTCTAAGAATTATATTAGGTGTTTATGGGCGATTTTTCTAACAATCCCTTGTTATGCTAGGAATGGATCAAATGTGATAGGCTACTTCTCATGGTCATTCTTGGATGGTTTGGAGTTATTGGATGGATATAAATCAGCATATGGCCTATACTACGTGGATTTGGACGACAAAAATTTAACAAGATATCCAAAGCTTTCTCAACAATGGTACTCCAATTTCTTAAAGGGAAAAAGTCGCAAATTCAATGTGAATCTTGAAATTGGGAAGGAAGTATCTCATTCTTCAGAGTCTGAATTTTCTTCATAAGTATCTCGTGGTTGTTTGTCAACCTAACTATGGGATTCCTAGTTATTATTTCTGCCAATCCTTTGCATACAATAATCCATCAGCTGACTTTTCTTTTTAAAGTGATTGCTTACTTTGGTGATATGCTATTTCTTTTTCCACGTTGCCATTTGTTCAGTGTGTAAACGCCAATCCCAATAGTAAAGTAGTAGTAATTTGGTTTCGAGCAAAACCTCGAGGCTCATTCTAGTTCACAACTTGGAAAAGCAAGTAACTTAATAAGGTAACTTACAATCCTAGAACAAAAGGGCATGATATTATAGATGTGATGCGGAATGCTGCAGCGTCTAACTCTTCTGATACTTGAAAGAGAGGAATCATAAAGTTTATCCGGGTTATCAAGCGATTATTTCTAGTATGGAATGAGTCAATCATCTACTTTGGTATCTTATTGAACATAAATGGTGGGAGAAAAACATAAAGACTTTCATTCTGGGAAAAAGCTCGGATGTTTCTTTCGTCAATATTTGGATTGTCAACCATTTGGTTAGCTGCTTTAGAGCCTAGTAGCATTGATTGATCAAAGAGAGGAAAAGTTAGAGAAGTTGTTCTTTTATTAGAGGGTTCCATCAGTAAATAGGAATCCAACCTCAACTTTTCCCTTCCAACCATCAAAGAAAATTTTCCTTGCAAGGACTGAGCACTAGTCTACCTATTTGATAATCTGAACTTGACAAATGACAGGCGTTCTGGATAGGGGTAAATTCTTGGTATAATAATACTAGGTATCATGTTCATGAAAGCACCAACATATTCAACCCGTGTGTGTTAATCAATAATGGACAGAACAGAGACCGTGATTTATTATACAGAGTATGAAATCTAGCCACAATATGTTGTTACACAGCAGAACTTTTACATTGAAATATACATAAATATGGTTATTCAGAGTCAAACAATCGGATAAATACAGACAATCAACCAAGCCCTCCACTTGGAGCAATTGATCACAAGCTCTAAAACTTGTTCAGACAACAAGAATCGGATACAAATCAGAAAGATATCATGCCTTGACCTTTGGGCGCTTCACAATCATCACACTGCAGTGGGCATGGTGAGCACAGTAGTCACTTACACTGCCCAAAACAGTCCTGCAGGAAAATTTGCATTATGAATTATTACCAGGAAAATTCTATCATTAGGACGGAATGGATACAAGAGATTGATATAGTCGACCACAACTAAATTTGGGATTGAGAAGTAGTTAATCAATTGTTTAGCAGGAAAGGTGTGTAATTTGAGCAGAGTAACTCGTGCTAAGCACCAAGCATTTCATTTTTCGCGGCGAAGATAAAAGTTTCAAGTACTATATTACTTTTTATCCATCCCAATCCAAATAAGAGACCAAATGAACATGTCATTGTTTTCCCTTCCAACACCCCGCAAACCCCTTTGTGGTGTAGTTAGATGGAGAGGCAAAGACGGGGCGGGGCATACATAAGAAAAGAAGGGCGGCCCGGTGCACTAAGCTCCCGTTATGCGTGGAGTCCGAGGAAAGACCGGACCACAAGGGTCTTTTGTACGCTGCCTTACCCTGCATTTCTACAAGAGGTTGTTTCCACGGCTTGAACCCGTGACCTCCAGGTCACATGGCAACAACTTTACCAATTACGCCAAAGCTCCGCTTCAGAAACCCAAAAAGAAAAAAGGGAAAAGAACAATATTGGTGCAACTAAAGGTTGGTCCGTCAAATGTGTGGAATAAAGATAAGTTACCTCTTTAGAACGCCATAACCATGACTACCAACAACTAACATAGAGGCATGATGCTTCTCTACAGCGTCACACAAGACATTCCTAGCATCACCTTCCATAACCTCAACTACAACATCGTTTACCTGAAAACAATAAGATTTGTTAGGGGAAAACGATCACTGTTCAGTTATGAATTTGCAAAATATGCAATCAAAAAGAAATGATAAGATTGGAGATCACTGGATAAGTTCTGAAGATAATTTTGACAACTTATCCAGCTAAAAGATGACATGATCACAACTATTTCTTCTAGAAAAGAAGAGGGGATCCTTAATCAATGATTTGTTTAGTTAGTCCAATAAAACATCCCAACTCTAAATACTACTAGACGACCAAATCAAAAAGTTATAGAACTAAAGTATACTGCTGAAGGAATATTTGCTTTTTAAAAAGGTCAGCCCGATGCACTAAGCTCCCACAACGGGCAGGGTCCGGAGAAGAGCCGGACCATAAAGGTCTATTGTACGCAATCTTTCCCTGCATTTCTAACATAGGCTGTTTTCACGGCTCGAACCCGTGACCTACTGATCGCATGACAACAACTTTACCAGTTATGCCAAGACTCCCCCTCTAAAAAGAAAGAATTTTGAAAGGGAAAAATAGAACAAATATCTGCACTTGCATTCTTTTATGAAAAGAACAAACATTTAAGAAAGGTTAGGATAACTCTGAGAATGGTATAGGATGTGTCTACTCATGAGTAATTTCTTTCAAAGAAGTGAATTCCGGCTCTTAGGAAGCAGATAATATTTTGTCTATTGATTTCTTCCAATGGTTGGACCTTTCTGTCGCTATGAACTGCTTCGCTAGACTAGCAAAGTCAAAACAGACAAACTCTCAATGAGTACAGAATTGGTTCAAATCTAATTCTGGAGTAAAAGTTATGTAAAGCAAAAGTTGAATACCGATTTAGCAGAACAGATCTGCTTAGCTTTTTCGGCAACCCTAGAAGAAATCTTCCTCAAATCTGTCTCCACATACGGCAATACATCAGCACCTCCTGCACTTAAAACGATCTCATGAATTCATATAGAACACATTCGAAAGTGAAATTTTTTTAGCTGCTCAGCTCATAATTCAAATAAACATAGATACCAGGACCGGCGAGGCCGACGGCCGAAGTAGCAGTAGGTTTGGCGTGGACGATGAGGAGCTTGAAAGGAGCAGCGTGGGAATTAGGTGAAGGGCCAAAGAAGTGATCCAAAACCCACTCTAATGCATAAAAACTGTGTTGACTGTCATCTAGCCCCACCACCATCACCGGTTTCTCTTCCGCCGTCGCCATTCCAATTACTCAATTGACTGAATTTCAAGCTTTTCTTTAGCACGAATTAGAAAGCAGAAACTTGACAGGTGGTTTTTATAGGGAATTTATTCTGACTGAGTAATTTCAAGCTCTAAGAATGGTGACTCTTTCTAGAGAAGAACAGAGACCTTTTGATCTTAACCTGTGCGAGTTTTGTCGTCTTATGGTGGCGTACCAGAAATGAGAACTGGCTATGAATTACATACTATTTTCCTTGCATTTACGAATTACGAAACGTGTTATGTACTGTAGGCATAGCAGCCTATGCGTACAGTGACGTGCAGGAGGATCTACACTACAAAACTTTAATTATTTTCTACATAATATTCTTCTTTTTAGTTAGTGTTCAAACACTTCCTTTCATTTTGTCTGTCAAACATTATATGTTAGGAAATGTGTACTTGTTCCATTTCATTTTTATGCTAATCGGGCGTCTTCGTCGTCTGAATTATAGTCTGGAGCGTCCTAGCAGCAGATCGGGCCCAAGCCCCATGGAAGGGGTGCCAGAAAGGGCGAGAGCCCCGTTGTGCCCGGATCCTGCTTCACCACGAGGCGTTGTCTACGACTCAGGTTGTTTAGGAATACAGTCTAAATCGAGCGATGAATTCGGTTCAAGGCTAAATACGGCTGACATATCGATAGCGAACAAGTACCACGATAGCGAACAAGTCTAAATCTTGGAGGATGAATTCTTGTTATGTTTTAATATAATTTAACCTTTGAATTTGTCTATTTGTTCAACTACGTGCTTATTTCAGTTGATTGAATGGCCATCGATTGACTGTATCTATTTATTATGTGTTGCTTGAGAAATGATACATATTTAGGTGGTTGTTGAAAAACGTCACTCCTAACGTATGTGAGAAATCAATACAACGGGTTTAAATGTAGGTTTAGAAATAACAAAGCCTTGACATGGTAATAATGAATGGTTATATAAAGTCAACTAACGTAGTTCGAGAGAATATGTCTAGTAAATTGTTGTAGTTGCTCAAGAGAGAATTACGACACCTAAAGTGTTCATGATCAGTAGAGAATACATAGGCGAAATTGCAGGGAACATAGCGGGCAGGATTCCGACAACTGGGAAAATCATAATTCTAGACCTCCTTAGTCTTGTCTTCAATCATTATCCTTGTTAATTGATAGTTATACTGCTTTCTAGTATTTGTTAGTTAATTAGATAAAAATAAACAGTATAATCTTTATAATTAGGAAATTGTTTGGACTTGTGTTTCTTAGCGATATTGAACAATTATAACTAAGCCTTAGTTCTCTGTGGGATTCGACTCCGGACACTTAGACCGGATTATATTTGCAGCGACCACTTATCTTTTTTAGGACTAGAGTTGGGTGTGATCAGCTGCTAAGCTCAAAATTGTTCGAATAGAAATCATTTTGACAACATGTGAGAAAATTTCGTCAAAATCAATACCTTTCTTCTGTTCGAAGCCTTTAACCACCAATCGAGCTTTGTATCAGCTTGCCATTTCCATCTTTCTTGAGTTTAAAGACCCATTTGCATTTGAATGGTCTTTTACCCTTTGGAAGTTCAACCAGCTTATACATGCCATTTTCTATAGAGATTCCATCTCGTCTTGCATGGCTTCATCCACTGGTCCTTTTCTGCATGTGACTGCACCTCCTTAAGATTTTCTGGCTCCCCCTCATCACTAATGAGCACATACTCTGTAGAAGGGTACCTGTATGACTCTACTTGGGCCTCTCTGATCTCCTCAGAGGTTGAGGTTGTTCTTCTCCCTGAGTGGGGTGCTCCATTTGCTCGACACCATCATCAAGTTTCTCCCCCTGCTTAATAACCTCATCAGGTTGCTCCCCCTGCCCGACAACCTCGTCGGTCGTACTTTATTCACTTGTGGGATAGTTAGAAGAAGAATGAATGGTAACAAGGTTGGGAATTATACCATTCTTGGATTTCTCTGACATATCATCAGTAGTTCCAACTTCACTTTCTCGGAAGGTTACATCTCTGATTCTTATGACCTTCTTCTTTACAGGATCTCACAATCTGTCCCCGAACTCTTCACCTCCATATCTGATGAATATGCAAGGAACAGATTTATGATCCAGCTTTGTTCTCTGCTCCTTTGGTACATATGCAAAAGCTCTGCAACCGAACACCTTCAGATGCGAGAAGGACACCTCCTTGTTGGTCCAAACTCTCTCTGGGATGTCAAACGCCAATATTACAACACTTAAAAAAAATAACCCTCTTTTGATATTACCACATCACTACAATATCGTTCACTTTCTATTTTTCTCTACACAATCTATTTCTCACAATGCCTGAGAAATACTTGTTTGACCAAAAGTTTTGAGACTGTTATTAAACTAATTAAGTAAGAAGATAATGAAAAAATTCTAGTTAAATATAACTAAATCCATATCTGAGATGGACGACGAGAAGGTAAAAGTATAGTAGAATATAAATATCAGTCAGAATCGTGGTCGAATTCTATAGTATGAGAAAAAGACTATGCATTGAATAATATTGAATGACAAAAAAAATGTACATAAAGGAAAAGATTCACCCAATCCCGAGCAAGGCAGATCCAAATTGTTTGATAGGGTTTATCGATAGATGAATGCAAGAATCTTTGAACCTTTTTCCTTTTGGCAGAGAACATAAGGTGATAGACTGTCTCCACTCTAAAAGAGGTGTGTCTGTATTTTTTCTAGAGCCAGCCTCCCCCGAAGTCCTCTCTCTCTTACAACTTATATAGGACACTTCTCTTTCCCAGCGGTCCTAAACCAGAGTACCCGAGTTTTGAGAATATCCTGTGGAATATTCCTCCAAATTATCTAATTGCTAAGCTAGCCGTTTGAGCCGATCAGAGTGCTCGACCTCCACCGTTGCTGCTCTACTCGCATGTATACTACTTCCCGTGCATAACTTTGGCTTGATTGACTCTTGGTCGTCCTTCCTTAAATAGGATTCTTTTGATCAGATTTGACCCATACAGTTAGTCCCTCCGCCTGTCGGGGTCGTCTTTGGGCGAGCTCGACGGACAGATCTCGCCAGTTTCCGATTTTTAAGAAATATGAGCATCTTGGTCGAGGGGTGAAATCTTTATGGCGAGGTAACGACGTGACGCTTCGAGAGCCATACCTGACCGTTACATCGGTTTGAAATGACGTCATTTCATCATGCGTCATGATGGCGCACGTTCCCTATACGTTACGTTGTTTTATGTGCCTATTCTATTTTGGAGTTAATGTGGCGGTGTTTGGCTTTCCCGCTCAGGGTGCTTGTATTCTTATTAATAGAGAAGGGAACTTCTCGTTTGGGTTACTTCATTTCCTAATCGTTTGAAAAAACTCAAGCTTTCTCTTCTCCTTCTTTAGATTTTTACATCTCCATCTCTCTTCTTTTAATGTTTCCTGCCATTGTTACCCCCTTCACCTTTGCACTCCTCATCTACGTAACCAGAGAAGAAATGGCTAGTGCATCTTCTAACTTTGATAGAGTCGCTGATCCCGTTGTGTCAGAAATGGATATGCCCTCTCATGAAGAAGGGATAGCCATTGTGGAAGACAAGGATTTCCCCACTGTGGATGAGATAATTCCACGTTCGGGGAAGGCCAGGTCTGATTTCAAGAACCCTCCTGACGATGATCCCGAGCCCGTCATTTTCGAAATGGATGTTGCGACGCTTGTTGCATTTAAGGCTAAATGGAGGATCCCGACCATGTTGAGCTCATTCCCGCTGGTGATGACGTCGTGAAGATACATCGCCCAGGGTATTGTGCATTTTATGCGTACCCGTTTGTCGTCGGTTACACACTTCCCCTTCCTTCCTTGGCGGAGGACTTCTGTCGTTATTATGATGTGTGCCCGACTCAACTCTCCCTGTATATATACAAGATTTTCCTTATGCTCATCAAGTACGCAAAGTTGGTTGACCGCAGGATTTCCCCTGGCATATGCTTCACCTTTTCTTACCTGGCGGCTCTGGCAGGGGGCTCGGGTGCCTAATAGTCGGATCTCCTGGTACGGGTCCTCACCATCTGTGAGAAAGAGTAGAGTGGAGAATTTTAGAATTTGATATCAATAACTCGCACGACAAGGAAATCAAAGAAGTGTGATTGTTCTTAACATGAGGCGGACGAGAGGTACCTGGATCTGCACACTAAGAATATGTGCAGGAAGGTCGTGAGTACACTACAATGGTACCCAGTAAGTGCCAAGCCTAACCTCGGTCGAGTAGTGACGAGGTCAGGTCAGGGCCCTACTGGAACACACACACACACACACACACACACACACACACACACACACACACACACACACACACATATATATATATATATATATATATATATATATATATATATATATATATATATAAGCAAAACAAAGGAGATATCTCAATAATATAGACGGAAATGTAACGACGAACAATAAAAAAAACACAACTCAGAACACAACAATTCAACAGGGGGATCTCCCGAGATACCGTCTTGTAGTCCCAAATGTAAATGTGTAGGAGGGATCTCCCGGAGTACCGTTCCATAGTCCTAAAGTAAATATGCAAAACAGGGGAATCTCCCAGAATACCGTTCCGTAGTCCCAAAGTAAATATGCAGTACAGGGGGATCTCCCAGAATACCGTTTCGTAGTCCCGAAGTAAATATGCAGCAACACAACAAGATTCAGTAATCACAGCACAGAGTCTCACAATCTATCCTAAGTATAAGATAAGGAAAAACAGGTAAAAATCACTAAACATGTTGCACGTAGTTTAAGTAGACAGTTAACACAAGTAAGCATGCTTTCTTAGTCTAACAGAATACTATACATGCTAATAAGTTCAATTAAGAGGAAAGACGGGTCATTCTTTAACAACAATAGTACCAATCCTAAGGGGAGTTCCCCCACACAAGGTTAGGCAAGACACTTACCTCGAACCAAGATCAAATTAATCCGAAATTACGCTCTTTCCACAATTATCCGACTTTAAACGGCCCAAATCTAGCCAAAACCAATTGCATAATATAAATATAACTACAAGAAACTAATCTAACGAACAGAATCAAAATTAAAGCAAGAAATTGGAAAATCGCTCAAAAAGTCTCCTCGGCCCACGTCTCAGAATCGGGTAAAAGTCACCAGATATGAACACCCATTCACTCACGAATCACTCATACAAAAATCATCCAAAACCAACCCCTAAATCCTACTCAAAACTTAGATTCTTGGTTGGGGAACTTTTCCCTCATTTTTCCAACTTCCTCACTCAAATTCCTTAATTAAAGAAGAATACAACAATAGATTAATGAAATATGATCAAAATTGAGTTAGGAATAGTTACCCAATAGTTCTCCCTGAAAATCTCTCGAAATTTTGCCTTCCACCGAGCTCCAAATCGAAATTTGTGATATGAACTTCAAACCTTCGAAAATCCCTTTTTCTGCCCAGCAATTTCCGCTTCTGTGATCCCAGGACCGCATCTGCGATCCCGCTTCTGTGGCTGGGACTCCGCATATGTGATTTTTCATTAAACTCCAGAGTCCGCACCTGCGCTACTTCGTCTGCATCTGTAGATGCGCTTCTGCGGCTAGTCGTCGCTTCTTCTGAGCCTTGGGTCCTTATCTTCTCCGCGTCTATGACTACCCTTCCGCAGATGCTGCTCTGCTCCTGCGGTCCACTCGTCACATCTGCGACCACAAACTTCCAGGTCTACATGCGCATCTGCAACCCCTACCTCGCTTCTGCGTGGCCGCACATGCGGACCTCCCAGCACAGGTGCGAAAGACACCAGAACCAGCAACTCAGCAATTCTCCTAAGTCCATTTTTCATCCGTTAAACACCTGAAACTCACCCGAGGCCCCCGAGACCTCAACCAAACATACCAACCAATCCTACAACACCATACGAACTTAGTCGAGCCTTCAAACCACATCGAACAACATCAAAAACACGAATTATTCACGGATTCAAGCATAATGAACTTTGAAATTCTCAAATTCTACAAACGACGTCGAAACATATCAAATCACGTCCGAATGACCTCAAATTTTACACAGAAGTTACAAATGACACTACGAACCTACTCCAACTTCTGGAATTCCATTTTGGGCTCGATATCAAAATTTTCACTGCCGACCAAAATCACTAAAATTCCAATTTTTTCCAATTCAAACCTAATTCTACTACGGACCTCCAAATCACATTCCAGAAGCGCTCCCAAGTCCAAAATCACCTAACGGAGCCATAAAAATTCAAATCTGAGGTCGTTTACCCACAAGTCGACATCCAATCGACTTTTCCAACTTAAGCTTCTGATTAAGAGACTAAGTGTCTCAATTCACTCCAAAAACCAAAACGAACCTTCCCGGCAACACAAATAGCAGAATTAGATACGGGAAAAATAGTTAATAGGGGATCAGGGATCTAACTCTCTAAACGACCGGTTGGGTCGTTACGTCGGGCTACGCCCACGGGGAGAGTTCCCGGGGTATGATATACAGCGGCTGCATGCCCAGGAGCCTGGGCGGTAGGGGTCTGTGCTCCCCCTCCCACCTGAGATGTGACCGGGTCTGCTGGAAGTAAACTGGCCTAGGTTGTTGATACCCAATTTTTCCTTATATATATGTATATACACTTTCAGAGTAGTACATTTGCATCATCATTCAGTTTATAAGCATATACAAGTATTTTTCATAAATTTTAAATATTTTAAATTGATTTTTTTCTGCATTTTATTATATAAATATCCAGTAATTATCCTTCAAATTATTTTTATGATGGTTTAATCATCTAAACTTATAATTTATACCAACATGATGTTTTAAATATTTTTCAATACATTTTTTATAATTACATTTGCATTTTTGGGTTAATTGCATATTTTTGCAATAATAGCCCATATTCATGTATAATTACATTATTTATGCGAAAAATAACTTTTTATATTTTTTATAATATTAAGTAATTATTTTTAATTATTTTAGTGCACAAATAATATTTTTATTATTTATTAATTACTTTTATAAATTATTTTTTATTAAATATTGGATATTTAAAAACTAGCCTAAAATCCTACCTATTTTCGGACCAATTACTGGCACAAAATCTAAAAACCTAGCCCAAATAACCCCCAGCCCAAATCAATTAACCCAACCCCCTAAACCCAGTTAGTGCCCGTTTATTTTAACTCGCCCCGTTCATTTTAAATCCCAGTCGTTGATCTTTCAAGATCAACGACCCACATCCTTTCCCTCGTTTTAATTACCCTAGACCTAAAACCATAACCCATTTTCCCTCTAATCTGCCGCCTTTAAATTATCAATCTTTCCACTCTCTTCTCCTACGAAACCTAGCCACCGCCTCTCAAAACCTTGCCCTAATCCCTCTTCTAATGGGATTTCCCCTCTCATCTACTTACCATGTTAGTAGGTTTCCGCTATTGGTTGATTCTCCATGGTATCACCAAGTACTTTCCTAAACATGGCAAGTATTACCACTCTGATTCTGTCTGATT
Source organism: Nicotiana knightiana (assembly GCA_005239525.1). Taxonomy (NCBI): domain Eukaryota; kingdom Viridiplantae; phylum Streptophyta; class Magnoliopsida; order Solanales; family Solanaceae; genus Nicotiana; species Nicotiana knightiana. The sequence continues at coordinate 34,383 of ML411399.1, forward strand.
TACTCCTATCTCTTGAATCTGGACGATATTCCGTCTACATACGTTTTATTTTACACCGTGTGAGTCCGATTTTGTTGATTCTTACTTACCCTAAAACTAGGATTTACAAGTCTCTTCAAATCGAAGCAAAATTGGTTCAAATCTCTTATTTTGAGTGTTATCTTGTCTATATTCGTCCTATTATGTGTGAATTTGATTTTTTGTTTAGATTCTACTGATTTTTTACTTTCCTTAAAAGTTAGGGTTTCCAGATCTTTTTCTTAAAATTGATTTTCAGACAATTTTCATGATTATTTACTTTGTTAGTTGCTTAAATTACTGGGTTTCCTTGTTTGGTGCTCAAATTTTACTACTATATGAACCCTTCCCCCGTTCCCTTTTAGACAGACTGGAATCGCTATAATCTCACTAAAATTAAAATCTCTATTCTGTTATTCCTTCATTATCCCGTTCTATACTTTGGTTCTTGGCCGGCTAAAAGCCAAGGCCACTGAAATTCTGGGTTCTTGCTCCTCGTTGATATTCAGAACACTGTGAACTTTTGTTCTTTCTTGTATTTTTGCTTAACTGGTAAGTTACTGGACCTCATAGTTTCATTCCCATGTATATGTGATTTGCACATGTTTTCACTTCTGGAGGTCGTAGTTTAGTGTGTTTTTCTGGGTTGTTCTTGTGTGCAATTCTGATTGTTTTACTTCAGTTTTGGGTCTCGTTAACCTTTGTTGATACCCAATTTTCTCCTAATTTTCTAAATGTATATATACTTTCAAAATAGTGCATATGCATCATTATTATATTTGTAATCATGTACAAGTATTTTTTTTAAATAATTTTCCATGATTTTTAAAGGTTAAATCAATTTATTTCTGCATTTTTTATTATATAATATTCAATAATTACCTTCCAAATTATTTTTATAATGATTTAATAATATAAACTTATCATTTATATCGATATGAGGTTTTAAATATTTTCGTTGCAATTATCATAATTACATTTGCATTTTTTAAGGCCAAATTGCACATTTTGCAATAATAGCACATATGCATATATAATTACATTATTTATACAGAAAATGAATTTTTATATTTTTATAATGTTAAGTAATTATTTTAAATCATTTTCATACATAAGTGATATTTTTGTTATTTATTAATTATTTTTATAAATTATTTATTTATTAAATAGTGTGTATTTAAAATTTAGCCCTAAAATCCCATATTTTCGGATTTAACCCAACACCCTTATACCATCCCAATACCCTTAGCCCAAGACCCATTAGCCCAATCCCATACCCATTTAAACACCCGACCCATGACACCTTTAAATCGTGGTCGTTGATCTCTAAGATCAACGGTCCACGTTGCACCAAACCCTTTAACTATACCTAAACCCCTAACCCTAATCATTCTACACCACCCTGCCACCCTGAAACCCTCTCTTCTCTCATCTCTCATGAACCCTAGTCGTTGTTCCTCTCAATCCCTCCAAATACGGCCCCAAAACGGAATCCATCATGGGTTCTCTTACTTTATTTACCTCTCCTCACCACTGGCCACTCGTCTATGATATTACTTAGTTGCTTGCTTAACATGGCAAGCAACTCTTGCCAAAATCTTCCAATATAGACTGCAAAGCGTCATGGCGAAATTAATAAAGAGTGAGTTGCTATGTTACATACCAATTATGTGAAAAGGGCTAACATTAAAGCATTACGAAGACAGAGACATAACAATGAACATCAGTGAAGAATTATAACTAAGAGGGGGACATACAATGTACATCACGACCCAAATTCTATTAAGGTCGTGATGGCGCCAGACACCATCGTCAGGCAAGCCAATCATTAATTAGTTGAAATAAATTCTTGTTTTAAAATTTTTGAAATCATTATCTTTTACTTATTACGTAATAACTAAACAAAAATCTGTTAAGTAAATACGACAATTTAATATTCCATTTTTTTATAAAATACATCCCAAACACATCCCAGAACCCGGTGTCACAAGTGCATGAGCAATTTCTAAAAAATTTACAATTACTACAAAGCTTGTCTGAAATACAATTGGACAAGGAAATTAAAATAAAATAATACAATACGAGGGAGACTTTGCCAGTTGCGGATCGCCTCCGGATGATGCAGCTCGCCTAAGTCTCCAAACCAGCCACATCGCTATGAAAGTACCTGTGCAATAAAAATGCACAGCAAGTGTAGCATGCGTACGAAAATAACGTATACTCAGTAAGTATCACGCCTAACCTCAGAGAGGTAGTGACGAGATGTCGAATTGACACTTGGTATAAGTCAGTTTAGTATAATCAAGTGAGATGCTGAGCATGAGTATCATAGGCAAATTTAATAATAATCAGGGATAAGAAATATCAACTTCTTTCACATTTAACACATTAAATCTTCGTCATTTCAGTTGGCAATTTACAACTTCTTAGGCCAATAAACAGTAATAATTACAGGAAATACGCAGGAATCATCATGCGCAAGAAAATGTCGAGGGTCGAACGGTGCGGACCAACAATAATAAAATGTGCACTGCCGAGGGTCGAATGACCCGAACCATAGATGCATCTATCTGCCCCGCTCGCGAATCGATCATGTGACGCGGTTATACATAAATACAGGGTTATCCTGCTCGTGAATCATACATGCGACTCAGGCACCCATAGATACACATATTCACACAATAAGTCCACATTTTTATAAAGAAAACAGTTACTCGGGAAAGTGGTAAAATTCTTCTTAAAGGAACACGAAAATAGCATTTAAATCTTTGTTTTGAAACTCATTTGCCAAGTTTAATAATATTCAATAATATAACCTTATCAGGAATATAATTATCCACAGAGGAATCAATTCTCTTTCTAAATGATTAAGAAAGGTACACTCTAGTCTTTTTAGGAAATAAATTACCGATTCAATAGCACTAATAGTCTAATATTATTGGCAGGATCACATGTACAACACGTAACGCATGCTAGTGGGTCCTAGACTACTCAGACACGGCATAATAGTAGCTACGCACGGACTCCCGTCACCTCGTGCGTACGTAGCCCCCGCAGATAGTAGCACATATTTAATTAGTCCACCTAGGGGGATAATTCCCCCTCACAAAGTTAGAAAGGAGACTTACCTCGCTCCGAAATTCCATAACCGGCTTCCAAGCCCTTCCGACGACTCCAATGGACGCACAACGCCCCAAAACTATCCAAATTGCGACAAACCAATGAAAATATACTCTAATATTTGTAACAATTCAAATTATATAATTTCCCAACTCCGCTCAGTGAATTGACCAAAATGCCCTTGGCCCACGTGCCCGGATTCCGAAATTTATCGAAGATATACCCTACCCATAGTCTTACTAATTCAAATATATAATTTACTCTAAATTCAATGCTCAAATTCGTGGTAGAAATCTGAAATACAATTTCTAGGTTTTTCCTCCAAAAATCCCAATTTCCACAATTTTTTCATGTTTTAATCCATGCATATACCTTGTATTTAACTTGAGATGAGTTGGAATAACTTACCTTGATTATCCTTGACAAAAACCCCTCCTTGAAGCTCCCCACAATCGCCCATGCCAAGAGAAAATTGGAGAAAATGAGCCAAGTGCTCGGTTATAAAACACACACTGCCCAGGCCGATATCCGCCCCTGTGATCCACGTCTTGCACCTGCGATTCCGCAGGTGCGACCAAACTCCCGCACCTGCGGCTTCCTCAGCTCCAGCATAAAATCGCACCTGCGCCCCATTGTCCGTATCTACGCCTTCGCAGGTGCGAAAATTACATCGCACCTGCGCTCCCAGCCAAGCCAGCAAAACCTCGCACCTGCGGTGCCAAAACCGCACCTGCGGCCCAAGCCTCGCAGGTGCGGTCACACCAGATGACATCAACTTTAGTTTTTCTCAACTTCAAATATTGATCCGTTAACCACCCGGAATCCACCCGAGGCCCCCGGGACCCCGTCCAATTAGACCAAATTGTTCCAAAACATAATGCGGACTTGCTCGAGGCCTTAAATCACATCAAATAACGCCGAAATCACGAATCGCACTAAAATTCAAACTTTATGAACTTGAAGTTTTAAAGTTCCACATCCGATGCCGAAACCTATCAAATCACGTCCGATTGACCCCAAATTTTGCACGCAAGTCACATTCGACATTACGGACCTGCTCCAACTTCCGGAATCGCATTCCGACCCCGATCAAAATTTTCACTTCCGGTCGGATTTCTCAAAAACCTTCAAATTTCTATCTTTAACCAAATGACTTCAAAATAACCTACGGACATCCGAATTCACTTTTGATCGCGCTCCCAACCCCAGAATCACCATACGAAGCTATTCCTAGACTCGGAATCCCAAACGGACATCAATATCACTGAAATGCACTGAAATGCAAACTTAGGAAATTTTCTTCAAAATGCTGACTTCCACAATACACACCGAAATGCTCCTGGGTTATCTGAAACCCGATTCGGACGTACGCCCAAGTCCGAAATCATCATACAAATCTGCTGGAACCTTCAAATCCTGATTCGGAGGTCGTTTACTCAAAATTCCAATCTTAGTTGATTTCTCCAACTTAAGACTTCTGAAATGAGAATTTTCTTCCTAAATTGACTCCAAACCTCCTGAAATTCAGTTCCGACCACACCTACACGTCATAATACCTGAAACGAAGCTGCTCATGACTTCAAACCGCTGAACGACGCGCTAGAGCTCAAAACGACCGGTCGAATTGTTACAATGTACATCAGTAAAGAATTATAAGAGGGGACATACAATCTACAGAAACGGGTATAGGGAGGAGAAGCAACATAAATACAAGTATCATAAAGAATAATTATCAAATATAGCATCAAAATAAATATTACATTTGATATTGTTTACCAAGCTTATTATGGTACTACCATAAAAAATGCTCAGGAGATTGTGAATATCTTACTAAGGCTAAAACTAAGAAAATCAAATATAAAAGAAAGTCATTGCGTACGGCTTGTCCAAGGAAATGTTGCACCAATATGCATCCAAATATTCCTAGTTCTTTGAACGCGCGACATACTACTCAAATCCTGCTATTTGTTTGACCAATAAATATGTATCTTGATTCAAATAACTAAATTTATGTTATTTGGGATTAAAATTAGTTAAAAATAATATTTCAAGATGAAATTTTCAAGGGTGCAATATACAATAGATGGGTTCGGTCAGGTAGTGATGACAACATGCAATAATTGTTCTAAGAAGCTTGAGCAATAAAGTAGCATTCCATAGCAATGAATATCAATAAATGACATTTAAGTAAATAAAAGGAATGATTCACCCAATTAAGGATGAAATAGATGTATATTCCTCCTGACGATGATGAATGACTGACAAATCCTTGAATATTCGAGTTATTCTCGGATCTAATGGAAAAGTATGGAATAGTATCAACAAGAATCTTAGTGAAAATGTGGTGTTTGTATCTTAGCAAAAGAGATATAATCTTTTTGCCAAAGTGAGCTCTTACAAGTGAATATTACATACCCCTATCGTTGTCTCTTTTTTCTATATATATGGAACATGTTCTTAAGAAACATAATAGTATAAGTACAAAGAATATCCATTGGAATATTTCTTTTGTATATCATATCCTCACAAACTAGCCGTTACAGATCTTATCAACGACCTCGACCATAGTTAACATCTCGACTATGGCTCTTGTCGACACTTCGGCCAGGGACCTTTGCTGCTTCTTAGTTCATTTCGACTAATGGAGACTCGAGATCTCTTCTCTTAATATTATCTTGACTTAAATACTCTAGAGACAGATATTGACCCATACACAATTTAAAATTCAGATCTCAAAGTCAAATGAGATCAAATGATACAGAAAAGAAAAAGACCAAAGAAACAGTAATAAAGGGAATATCGTATCTCTGAAAGAAGAGAGGTGGGAGTGTATAAAAATATAAAGAGAGAAACATCGAAGGAACGGCTTATTCGGGTTAGACATTGTTCCTAGTTCAGTATGCCATGAACTAAAATAAGAAAGAGTTTACACATGATAGTTAATTAACTGTTAAAATAAGAAACTTTATTGCAAAAACAAAATAATGAAAGAAAATGATGCACATCTACGACCAAATATAGGACATAAGACAGAAAAAATAACAAATGACTTGTGGGATCACCTTAAATTAAAAGTATCACATTATTGCTTTCTGAATGATCACGTCGTAATTCTCGTAAACCATGTTACATGTAGAATGATTCATGATTACTTGGTGTTGGTGGCCGGATTAATAATTTTACGCAATTTGAACTCTTTGCTCTTCATAAAGCAACATAAAGATTGATCATGTGAAAATACAAATTTTTGCAAATAAATTCTAACAAAATCTAGAGTTTGACCATGTGCTTTATTTATGATCATAGCAAAGCACAATTTTACTGAAAATTTTGTTCTTTTAAATGGAACTGACATCTTTTCATAATGTGATGATAATAATGGTATTCTCGGTGTAAATACGTACGTATTTTTTAAATCACCTTTTATAATCTTAGTACTTATAACATGAGTTTTAAAATCACCCAGATTAATCGTATTCCATTACATAAACCGTCATAAAGATTTAAATTTTGCAAAAGCATAATTGAGCAGTTCTCTTTCAAATATAATTTGTAAGGAGGCAAGCTGGCCGGATTTAAACTGTGGAATAAATCTTCAAATTGCGTCTGATTATTAAGCTTAGTAGTCTCATCGATATCGATAAATGTTCTTACTTTTTCGGAGAATTGATCAATAAGCATGTTATTGGTTTCATTGACAAAATTATTTCTTTGTTGTCGAACTGATGTTGACTCTTTAAATTCATTTGTTTATTTTTTATTTTTTATATTACAATATTACTAATTCACCGTAGTAATGTAATGTAACCAAATCATGTGGATAAAAACATGGGGAAACTTCAAATTCTATTTAACTTAAAAATTTAAACTTAAAAATGGTATTTGAAATATGAATTCAAGCACTATGAAAGCATATTGTAAACAAGGTGATTATATCAACTGCTAAAAAAGTAGTTGTTCAAGTTGAGGCACAAATAGTACTTCCTTCGTCGCGTATTCAATTAATTTCCAAAAGAGGGCTTTTATGGCGGCCACTGCTAGGGCATCCGTCGCCGTTGCTTCTATACCAATTATACTGTTAAAATCCAACATGATTCAGTCTTTTCTCGGATCCGTATATAAAGTGAGAGCTTGGTGTATTAGACTGTCATTTATTGATTTTTTTAATAAGGAATGACGTGTCCTTTTTTTTCGTTGTCATGAAAATAAGGAAAACCCCTTATGTGCAGGGGCGGATTTAGGGAAGCGGAAAGGGGTTCATCCGAAACCCCTTCGCCCGAAAATTACACTGTGTATATAAGGTTATACTTGTTAGGTTCTAGGATCGATTCCTCACTAAACGCACACTGCTATGTTTTTTTCTCGAAAGACAGTTATTAAGATTTAGTTCTATAATATGTGCAATAAATCAATGGACAAAGTATACTGCAGGTGCGCAGCTCAGTGGCAATGGGATTTAGATTTCTATGTATACTATGTGTATAGTATAATCTATGTATACTGATTTAAAAAAGGTAAACATTAAAACTAGGTGGCTACTTGTGTAAAGATCTGAACAAAAAAATATATTATGATTTGGGCCTAAACCGGACCCACAACTTCTGGGCTTGACCACTATGGACTGAACCAGTTTCTATAGAGCCACTTATCCAACACATGAGAAACTTTTATTATACAAAAAATAATATATTAGACTTCAATCTTACTTATATTAGATTTCATTCTTCTCTATCTCTATCTTTGGTTTCCCAATTTATATTCAGCAGCTGCATCAGGATCCAAACTTATCCGGACTCGCTGCGGGTAAGGCCCATTAATCGGGGGAATCACTTCTTTCCTGGACTTTCTTAATTCCAATTCTAAGGCTGGAACCCGAGATGAATGGTGAGAATATATTCATCCCACAACCTTTGGTTGTAAATAATATTCTATATCATGACATTGCTTTGCCTGAGGAAGAGGTGAAGATCTGAAATCACGTTTTTCACAAGTCTTTGAAGTGAAAAAGCATTGGTGCATATTGTTCATCTTTTAAAAAGAAACACTTTGTATATGGATCAAAGGTACGTCAACTTGACAATTGCTTGTGAAGTTCAATTCTATAATCCTAAAATCCAATTCATTTTATGTTAGATAGTAGATAGTTCTGCTAATCGTTTAGTGTGTGCGCACGCGTTTATGTGTGTATATATATATATATATATATATATATATATATGCGCGCGCGCGTGCGCACATCATTTGGTGGAATTTGTCCATGATTTTTTTTTGAATTCTTGCCAATAGTCTTTTAAACCACGTTGATTTAATTTTTTCTTAAAGTTATTTTTCAAAAAGTTGCTTTTAGTATTAACTTTGCTGGTGTAGTAAACTTTGGAGTGTTAAAGCTGGTCATGTTTGACCCTGATAGTGCAACAATATTCGACTCGAGTACATGCTGTAACAAATCTTTATTAAGCACAACTCGTTCAGTAACTGGGCCTAAGTTCATGAGTTATGAGCAGCAATGAAGTCAAGACGCAAGATGGAAGTTCTGCTACTACGTACCCTTGCCAATTTTTTTTGGTTCCTGCCCGATCTCAACTACTCGTATTGAGGCCTCACTAATATAATTTCGTTTCGTGTAAGAGGCATTAAAGGGGAAGCGCTTCCTATCAATTCTTATGATTAGAACTCAAAACCTCTAATTTAGAATAGAGATATCTTATTCACATCACTAACCCTTGGTGATTATCCACCCAATCATTTATCCAAAGTGTAGTCATCGTTTCATTACCAAGAAAGAGAAAAAAAAAAAAGGGGGGGNAAGTATAATAATTTTGAGAAATATAAAACTAAGACATTAAGATCAATAGCAAGTGAAAATACAAGTTTTGGCCATCCATATTTAGAAGAAATGTTCAAATGATATTCGCTGTCATGATATTCTCAATTAATAAAGATTCAATACTATGACTTATTCTTTGAGTAACTCTCAATCTTCATATATGAATGGAACTTTAATTATTCATTATTTAAAGAAATATTGAGGATCCATAGTACTAATCAGAAAATTCGACATATGATTTGAGTATGAACTATTGGATGAGCCTCAGAGTGTGAGTTTTGCGTGTTTAGGGTGCATCAACAATTGAGGTGTAAGCCTCACCTAATAAAGGCCCACACATGAGCTTCAAGGCATTTGAATCGTACTCGGCCCAAGGGTGAGCCCTGACGAATTCCAAAAGAACATTTTAAATTAAAGTGATACTAAAAATAGTAGGGGCTAGCCAGTTTTCAGACTGGTCATTCAAAAATAACCAGTGTTTGCCAAGTCATTGAAAAATAGCCACTATTTTGCTACAATAGAGACCGATCCAACATAATATACTGGAGTTCGATGCACCTGTGTATGAACTTCCAGCATATTATGTTGGAACTACAACACGCGAAAAGTTCCAGCATAATATACTAGAGATTTGAGCATCTGTGTATGAACTTCTAGCATATTATACTGGACCGGTATACTTTGCTGGAACTCTAGTATATTATGCTGGAGTTCTAATATACTTATGCTGGAACTCCATTATATTATGCTGGAGCTCCAGTATACTTATGCTGGAACTCCAGTATAATATGTTGGAGTTCCAGTATACTTATGCTGGAACTCCATCTTAATATACTGGAGTATTTTTCAGATTTGAACAGTGTTTTCATTCAAATTTATCTTTACATGAAAAGTGGCTAAATTTCGATTACTTTTGAAAGTGTGACTATTTTTAAATGATCACTTGAAAATCTAGTTATTTTTGAAGTATTTCCAATAATAAAGGGGGAGAGATAAGGTCCTATTGAAGTGAAAAGTTCTTTCTATCAAAATCAAGCCATAATACTTTTAAATTGTGTTGCAAATTTCAATCACATTTCACCTAATTCGTAACCTGGAGGAGAAAAAGTCGAGGGACATGGACCCCAATTAATCTATTCAATCTTTACTCATTCCAAGCTTGGATTATCACTTAATTATAACTTTGTTTTTCCTTTGGTTTTTCATTCCATATTCTATAACCTTTTTTATGCTCGACTAATCCAGATTTTTGGTGAGAAGTACCATTTTAGGAGGTAAAATTTTATGTATCAAAAGTGACTCCGCTTTTAGTATTTAAACTCGAAATATATGATTAAAAATGAATGAGTTTTTCCTTATCTTTTGCTTTAACATGGTAGAGTATTCTAGTAGCGCAATATGAACATGCTTCCACATAATTAATGAAAGTAATTTAATGAATCCTATACATAATCTAAATAGATGTTAGACAAATTTAATCTATATCTATATTTATATGTATATTTATATCTATATCTATATTTGTATTTATATATTGATTCACTCATGAATTTTCATCAATATTAGCTAGAAATATGGAGCTAAAAAATTAATTAATAAACTATAATAGAAAAAAAATATAGATACATAAATTGAGATAACCTATGACATTTATACTTTCGAGTAAGTTAAAATATAAAATAAAACTAAAATTTACTTAAGCTATTAAAGATTTATTGAGTTTAAAAATTAAATAAATTTAAGCAGTAAAATAAGATCTTACATAAAGTATACAAATTAATTATAAGGTAAGAAAAGAATTAAATAATTAATAAAAACTATTTTAATAACAAAATAATAAAGTCATATTATCTATATTCTATATTATATTAAAAGGATGGTAGTATGCATTGTGGTTAAATGAAGCCAGTTGGCAATTTTAGGACAACATTAATAATTTGAAATTATAAATGGAAACATAATTAATGAAAGTAGTTTAATGAATTTTATACATAATCTAAATAGATCTTAGACAAATCTAATCTATATCTATATTTATATGTATATTTGTAGCTATATCTATATTTATATCTATATATTGATCCACCCATAGATTTTCTTCTATATTAGCTAGAAATGTGGAGGTAAAAAATTAATTAAAAAATATAGAAATACATAAATTGAGATAACCTATGACATTTATACTTTCGAATAAGTTAAAATATAAAATAAAACTAAAATTTATTTAAGATATTAAAGATTTATTGAGTTTAAAAATTGAAAAAGTTTAAGCAGTAAAATAAGATCTTACATAAAGTATACAAATTATTTATAAGGTAAGAAAAAAATTAAATAATTAGTAAAAAATATTTTAAAAACAAAATAGTAAAAAATGTTTTAATAACAAAATAATAAAGTCATATTAGTATTGATAAATCGGGCAAACAAATATTTTACACGTAAATATTACTACAATATTTAGATATAACTTGTTCAAACAATTAAGAAAATATTTTTGTCTGATTAATATTTGAATTGAGTGGATTTAGTTTAATTTGAAAGCATAACATAATTTTTTGAAAATGCGGTCCAATTTAGAAAATAGAATAATAAGAATTATTTGAATTTGAGATGAGAAAGTTATTTAAGTTTTATCTATATTATATTAGAATGAGTATGGTAGAAATAGATATTAAATCCCAACAAACCAATAAAAAACCATATGATAATGTAATAATATTAGGTATTGAATAATATAATATCCAAAATAAAGAATAGATAGAGAAAACATAAAAATTCAAATTTTGTTTATCATAGAGACATGGTAAAACTTATTTAAATTGAGATGAGAATTTTTTTTATATTGTGATAAGAAAAGTCATAATATGGATAAGTCCACGTGACTCAAGTCCAATAGATAAAATCAGAAACTAAAAATATTGAATAATAAAAATAAATTAAAAATGTGAGGATATTTATAAATCGTAAGTTTAGAAAATAAAATAAAGTAAATACATCACTTAAAAATATTATTAAAATTTAAATATTTAAAATTTTCAAGCAATATTTTTAAAATAAGATAAATATTTACTGTTAAGATAAATGATGTTATAAATATTTAGTATCCTTTAATAATGACAGCGAAACAAAATGCAAGTACTAAAATCAAGGGGTTAGGTTACTACAAATATAAATAAAAAATAAAAAATAAAATAGGTTGTCCACTACGAGATTTGAACAATAATTTCATATCCTGCTTTATAATTAATATTTATTAATGTTATATAATTTTTATCTGAGAGATTTATATTTTAAGGTTATTCACATATGATTCAAACAACCTACATCACTATTTAACATGATTTGTGTCCGCGCATCGCGCGAGTACTTATACTAGTATATGATTAAAAATGAATGAGTTTTTTTCCTTGCCCTTTGCTTTAACATGGTAGAGTATTCTAGTAGCGCAATATGAACATGCTTCCACCATCTATAATTTCTTAGTTTACCTCCTAAAAAATATATCTTACCTTGAAATTATATTTATTAACTTTTCAAATATTTAAATCATATATAATGTAAAATTAATGTAATTGTCACGACTCGCGACTATCAATGTGGCCAGACATAGGAAGCTAAACGTTTCTTAAAGGGCAAATTTCTTTGATTTAAGAAAAGTGGTTAACCTTATAACACTTCAAAAAGTACTTGGAAAATAAGCTTATCTCATTGGTCAGCTTAAAAAAGTATTTTTGCTTTTCTCAATATAGAAAATAGGTCATTCTTGCGTGATTAACAATTAGCTAAATGATAATATTTAGAGGCGGATTCATAATTTGAAGTTAGACGTTCTAACAACGATATCAAATTCTTATATTTAGAGACTTTTTTATATTATATAAGATACGAATAAAAAATTATTGGATTCACTTAAACTCATAATCGACATTGCGGATCCACCCCTGATAGATAGTACGTACCACAATGAATTGGAATAAGTAAAAAAAAATGAAAAACAAGATTTAAAGCTTATGCATAAATGGATACAAAATCTGCATTCTTACTTCGAGTATAAGCCCCAGTAATTGGAAAAATTCTAGTCGGATGCACTATCCCTTTAACGGGCCTTGAGTAAAGCAAATCTAGTTGGTCAAAGATCCCTTTTAGCATGCAGCCACAATTATTTATGTTTGGTAGTGCCAAAAAGCATAAAATATATATACTTTTTTGTATCTCATTATTTCATTCCTTTTGCTCTAACCCAACCTAGAAACTTAGGGCCCGTTTAACCATAAAAAAAATTATTTTTTTCTGACTTTTTTTATAATAAGTGTTTAGTCATGAAAAATTCAAATTTCATTCGAAGTTGAATTATAAATTTATTCAAAATATGAAAACTCCAAAAAACTATTTTACAAAAAATTTCACTTCAAAACACTCACAAAATTCAAAAATAGCTCCAAATTGTATTCATGTTCAAACACAACTCTAATTTTCACATTGAATCTTTTTTCAATTTTTTCCGGAATTTCACGGTTTTTATATCCAAACGCCCACTTAACCTTTTGGCTACTCAGGTCTTGCCTATGAGCCTATATCCTACTTACCTATTCTGGTCACTAACTTAAATCTCAAACCTCAGAATTTCGATTCTTAATAAATTTCAGTTTATAATCTCTCTAGAATATGGAAGAGAGGAATAAACTATCTTTTGAATACTTGAAAAGGACAATCTAACCTGTGTAATGCATATTTAACAAGTTTGAAAGTATACAACAACAATAACTCAATAGAATCCATTAGTGTGTGCATCTATATTGTAACGATTCAATCGGTCGTTTTACTTCCTAGAATCCCGTACCCCTAAATAAGACTTCCCGTACTTGCTTTTATTGATTTATGACTTGCAGGAATGGTTGGTTCGGGGTTTGGGTTGGAATCGGAACACTTGGTTCCTTAAGGTTGGCTTAGAAGGTCAAGTTTGACTTTGGCCAACATTTTGAGTAAACGATGTCGGAATCGGGATTTGAAGGTTCCAATAGGTTCGTATGTCGAATTCGAACTTGGGTGTATGTTCGGAACGGGTTTTGAAAGACCCGGGAGCGTTTCGGCGCCAAATAGCGAACTAAGATTCTTGAAGTTCTATAATTGAGGTTTGGAACGTGTTTTGAGGATATCGAGGTTGAAACGGAATTCCGAGATCGGGAATAGATCCGTAATGTCATTTATGAATTGCACGCAAAATTTGGTATCAATCCGAGTAGTATAAGTACGTTTCGGCACGTTAGAAGTAGACTGAAGAACTTAAAGTTCATAAGTTTGATCCAAATGGTTTTAGGGTGTAATTCTTAGTTTTTGATGTTATTTCGGTGTTCCGATCGCGCGATCAAGTTCGAATAGTGTTGTTGGACTTGTGTGAGTATTCGGAGTGGAGCCCCGAGGGTTCGGGTGAGTTTTGGACGTGCATTAGGAGTGAAAACACTCCAGTTGTTCTGGACTGTTGTTGCAGGCCTCGCAAATGCGAGGATTTGTTCGCATTTGAGAACTCGCAATTGCGATGAAGGCTTCGCAAAATCGAAAAAGCCTGAGCTGGCAACGATCGCATTTGCGACATTTTGTTCGCATTTGCGAACCCAGCAGAAGAGAGCCGAGGTTCGCATTTGCGATGATATTGTCGCATTTGCGACTTCGCATTTGCGAACGTGATGTCGCATTGAGGCCTGGACACAACTTTTAAAAACCGGACTTAGGCCATTTATTTCATTTCACTTCTACACTTAGGCTTCAGAGCTATTGGGAGGAGGCTTTCACCTAGCACTTTGAGGTAACTAATTTCTATACAACATGAGTTAAATAAATAGATTATGGGTAGATTAACATGTAAGGATTAGTGAAAATCAAGAGTTTAGATGAAAACCTAGGGTTTTGATAAAAATGGAGTTTCACCACGAAATTTGTTATGGAATCTAGTAAAAATCACATACTCTTGATCCTAAGGTTATGGGTAACGATTTTCTTTAAAAATTTCCGAAATCCGGGCACGTGGGCCCGGAGGTGGATTTTAGGAATCTTGTGATTTGGGATGGGAAATCACTCTAATAGTGGAAGTATGATCTTTTGAGCCTATATTGACTAGTTTTTACCCTATTTGAATAGTTTTGGATCGTTTGGCTCCTGTTTGAGGGCGTGAACGCATTCTTGAGTTTGGAAGTAAGTCTTGGGACAAGGTAAGTCTCCTTTCTAACGTTGTAAGATGGAAATATCCCCATAGGTGAATTTATATGATATATGAATAAATTATGGGGGACTACGTACGCACGAGATGACGAGAGTCCGTACGTGATGATTATTCTTGTTATGTCCGGGTAGTTTAGGTGCACACCATGCTTGTGAATACTGTTTATTTACTTCATGCGCTAATTGTATTGGGTGAAATTTATTTCAAGACCCTAAGAATTTGAAAGTTTCAAGTAAATTATTATATTTAACGGAATTGAGGAAGAAGAAAAATATATTATGTTTATGTTTGACCGCTTCGCAATTATATTCTGCGAGCGGAGTGATTACTTCTAATACTCTCATGGGAGCGGGTCGTTCGCCTCGGCAGGTTAATAGATGCATCTATGGTTCGTGTCGTTCGACCCTTCGGCAGTGCACATTTATTATTTTGTTGGATCGGGCCGTACATCCTCGGTAATATATGCGTATGCTATCTGTTTGGCACTTTCCCGTGATTTTTAGACTGTTTAAATACCCTGGAATATAAATTGTCAAATGAAATGACAAGGATTTACGTATTTTTTTATAATTATAGAAAAGCTTGGGGTTTCCTGTTATTTTCCTGCTATTTAGCCTTGATATCCACGCTTAGTCACATGCTTGAGTATATTGTTTGGCCCTAGTAAGTATCAAGTTGACCCCTCGTCACTACTTATTCGAGGTTAGACTGGATACTTACTGGGTACATAATATTTATGTACTCATACTACGCTTTTTTACTTAATTGTACAGGTTCTGAGGCAGGTGCATCTAGTTACCAGTCCGGAGCACGTTCTTGATTTCTGAAGCAGAGGTTCCACGGTGAGCTGCTTCTCTTGATGTCGTTCAGCAGCACGTTGAAGTCTTTTTCCTTTTTGCTTATTCTGTCTATTCTATTTCAGACAGTAGGGTAGATGTATTCTTTTGTTCATTCTACTAGATGCCCGTATACTTGTGACACTAGTTCCTGGCACACATATTGGTAGACCATTCTTTTGGGGATGTAATTATGTAAATCTGGCTTCTTTTGATCATTTCAATTAAATTTTCCTTTGATATTTGTTTTTTTCACATGCTAAGTGAATGAAATTTAGGTATGGTTAGAAATGGGTCTTATAAATTAAACGGGACTCACTAGACGAATTGTGTTGGCTTGCCTAGAATCGGTGTTGGGCGCCATCACGACGGGACTCACTATATATAAATTAAACGGGGCTCACTATATATATATATATATATATAGTGCGTTGGTCGGTGCATATTCTTTTTTTAATGATAAGTCTTAGGTTTAAGTCCTAAAAATGGAATGACATTTGATGGGGAGCGCTCGTAAAAATTGCATGGGGCGGCTTATTTGTCGCCCCTTTTTAACTTACTAGCTAGCACGTGTGGTTAGTGTCAATCAATAAATATGTGTATATGAAGAACATGTAAATCAAGTTATCAAATGTTAAGTTTTAAAATATATAGATTAATTTAGTATTTTAAAATAAGTAACTTTGTATAGATAAAAGTATAGGAGTTGTCATTTGTTTGAACGAATATCAGAAAAAAAATTAATTAATGGCAACTAACTTAAAATATATTTTATCTTCTAATATTTCATTCTTAATGTTTTTAACGTTTGCATTTCTAACAGTGACTCTTACTACTATATCATAATCTATTTTATTATAATTTAAAAAAGGATGACTTGTTTTTTTGCAAATTAGTTAAATCAAAGACTTTTTTTTGATTAATTAGGATTATTCTTAACGTTAAAGAGATTTTTAATAGCTCATTCAAAGTTTTAAATATTTAATTGTAATTATAATTTTTATCCAATAAAACTTTTACGTTTAATATAATAAAAAAATCATTCAGGTTATGCGCATTGTACATGTATCATATCTCAATGAGTGTTTAAGTTATGAAATAAATGTATAAGTTCCTAACAATATTCATTAATATTGACATTGTACATATATACATACACACACTAATTAATAATTCTGAATTAAGAAATATTTCATATAACTAACTCAATTAAGAAAAACGTCTCATAGAAATTCTCAATCATCAGTTGATAATTCAACTTAAAATTTATGCCATTTAATTAATAAATAAAGTTTACATGCTTCCTTTTCGATTTTAGTAGTACGCATAGTCATTCAAAACATAAATAGTGGATAGAACTTCACACATAATATTGCAGTCATTTTTGTGACATAATATTAAATTTAACATGATCTAAATCGTTATATATTTTTATTTAAATTCTTCAAACAATCCTCAAATTAACACTAAATAAAAAAATTGTATCTTTCTTTTAGAGCTATTGGAATGAACGGCTTGGTCATATAATTTATAGGAAAAAAATGAATACTTAAGTAACAATGTAATGTCTAAAACTGATTAATACTGAATGTATATTTTACAACCAATAACTTACTACGTATACAAAAAACTATAGAGGGCCATTTATTGGAATAGATGAAAAATAAAAATAATAATAAATATCAACTTATTTTGAATACTTATTATTTCATTCTTATTTCTTCTATTTTGAATTTTAACAAAGTTAATTTTTAATACTATATTATAATTGATTGTACTTTATTTCTAATTTCTTTCATCGTCAGTGGTCTTTTTTTTTTAATGAAATATATTTATTTAAGCCAAAACTTTTGTCAACCTGAAGATAGCTTTTCTTGTATGATGAATTTAAAAAATAATGAAATTAATCTTTTTTGCTAATTAGCTAGTCCAAATACTTAATTATTTATTTTCAACAATAAAAGATATCAATTATATTTTATTGATTTAAATTCTTAATATTATATCATACCAAATTTTAAAAATTCGATTATAATTATATTTTATCGAATAAAATTCTTTTGTCAAATTATAAGAAAATCAAATGAGTGGGAAATAGTTTTGTATATTTTAAAGTATTTTAGTATATAAAAGAGTTTCACCTAAATCAAAATATAAAAAAAGTTTTTCCGTCATCTTCCAAGAACGTCGTACGTCCTCTTTCTTTTGTATTGAATTCTTTGTATCTATCCAAAGGGATAAACTTCTAACTACCAAGTTGTTACGTTTTATTTGGTTAGTATTTTTATTTCTTTCCTTTTCTTGCCATTTATATATAATTTAAGTATAAACATTCAGATAAAATAAAATATTAATATTTTTGAAAGTCTAAATATTAAAATTTTCTACGTAATCCAAAAAAGGAAGAATGTAATATATAAAATTTAGTTGATTGTAGTCCTAAATATTAGGAAAATAATTATATGAGTAATTCTATATATAAAGGGAAATAATTAAATGAGTATTCCTACATATTAGGAAAATAAGTAAATTACTATATTATCAGATGTAAAATCTATTTTTAAAGGGTAAAAAGGGCGAACGACATTTCGCGAAGGTCTTTAGCGTTTTAAAAAAATATATATTCGATTATAATTATATTTTATCGAATAAAAAATCTTTTTTCAAATTGTAAATAAATCAAATGAGTAGAAAATAATTTTGTATATTTTCAAGTATTTTAGTATTGAGAAGAGTTTCACCTAAGTCAAAACATAAAAACGTTACTCCGTCATTTTCCAAAAACGTCGTACATCCTCTTTCTTTTGTATTGGATTCTCTGTATCTATCCAAAGGGATAAACTTCTAAATACCAAGTGGTTACGTTCTATTTGGGGAGTATTTTTAATTCTTTCCTTTTCTCGCCATTTATATATAATATAAGTGTAAAAATTTATCAAAATTTAATATTAATATTTTTGAAGTTCTAAATATTAAATTTTTCTACGTAATCCAAAAAAGGAAGAATGTAATATATAAAATTTAGTTGATTTTGCAGTCCTAAATATTAAGAAAATAACTAAATGAGTATTTCTACGTATAAGAAAAATAATTAAATGAGTATTCCTACATATTAGGAAAATAATCAAAATTATTATTTTATCCGATGTAAACTCTATTTTTAAAGGATAAAAAAGGCGAACAATATTTCGCTAAGGGCCTTCGTGCTTTTAATGTAATATAGATACCCATTTTGTTTTTCTGTTTGCAACCGTACCCATTTTTTTGTTAAAAGCGTTTTAAAAAGACGATTTTTCCCTTCATGACTATTAACAAAACTGTAGACTGCAGAACAAAACTTCAGCATGTTTTGGCATGAAGTTTTAGCAAATGAACTAAATAACTTAATGTCACGACCCAAAACCTGCTAGTCGTGATGACACTTAACCCAACCTGCTAGGTAAGCCAACTAATAGCTATCCAGTTTCTATAATCTTAATAAGTCAATTAATCAAAATAAATTTACTGAATTCTATATACATCCCAAGGACCGTTAGTACAAATCATGAACTTCTACGAATGGAGTTTACAAAGCAACAATGGAACAAATACACAGTCTGTTTGAAAAGTACATAAACGAGTTTTATAAACTAAGGCTACCCCGAACAAAGGAGGCAGCTACAACAGGGACGCCGGTACATCTTCAAGTCCCGCAACCATCGAGCACAGCAAAAACAACAATCGACATATGTACGCAATATGCAGAAGTGTAGTATCAGTACAACTGACCCCGTGTATTGAGTAAGTAACAGACCTAACTTTAGGTTGAAAACAGTGACGAGCTAACACAGGATCGGGTCCAATGCCAATATTTTCACAACAGTTCATAACAACATAAATTCAAGTATAAAAGAGATATCTCAAAAGTAAACTACTCAGCTCGTTCACAGTTCCAGAAAATGGTCACGCTTTTCAAATATCTCAGTGAAAGAAAATCCCAGATCTCTTATCGAAAATGCCAAAAATACGATTAAGTTTAAAAACTTTAATTTTCCAAATATCCTTTACACAATAAATAAAATATTTCATTTTCTTTCCAAATAACAAGTATAAAGTGTCTCTCCATACCCACATATCAATGTGTATAATAAGTCATGTATGACGAGATACTATATAGCGTGAGGAAAAATGCATCTCTATGCCTGTATGTCATGTATGCATGTAAAATGCCATGTATTTCAGAGATGAAACATGTACTCACACTCTTAGAGTACTCAATCTAATTGCCTCGCATTCTCTCTTACTACGCTCAATACTCAACACACTAAATCACTCAGCGCTTTATAATAACTGTTACGGCATGCAACCCGACCCATATATATATATATATATATATATATATATATATATATATANTCTACACACTCCCAGTGAGCGCAGTCGACTATATATATATATATATATATATATAGTCGACTGCGCTCACTGGGAGTGTGTAGACTCCGGAGGGGCTTCTTCAGCCCAAGTGCTATATCGCTGTGGCGTGCAGCCCGATCCCATAAAATGTAATCAATATATCGCTGCGGCATGCAACCCGATCCCATAAAATATAATCAATATATCGTTGCGGCGTGCAATCAACTTATCAATAGCAGACTCCCCCACTTGGCTCAAAGCCATAGATCAAAACATACAAAAAATCACAATGCCCATACTCTACTACTGTCATAATACCATAGTGAGATTCAACTAAATCCTTCATAAGCTCATGCAACACAACCCATCTAGTATTTCAAATCGTCTGCAAATCTCTCATTCACCCTTGTAATATCCAAGCCCACTCTCGCAAGCGATCTAAACTCAAATTGCAACATATACATTTCACTGGTAAAAAAGAACTCGCTACAACACAACATAGGGACCACACAACCTCAGGACACCCTGCAGGAGATAACTCACCTGCTTTGCTTCAAGCTGACCTCTATCTATACCCTTACACAGTCATAAACATTATGCAATCACTTAATCTTCCTGAGTCTGAACTCATCTCACAACATGAAATCTACTTCACTCCTCAACTAAACTACATGAGAGGTCTTTTAACACACACATAGCTAGAGGCCATACGCCAACTCAAGACAGAAGTCAAACACCCAATAATCCTTGCTACATCTCCAGCAAACTATTCTTGTCACATTCAAACAATCTGAACACATCTCACCATCAAATCACACCACATAGTCATCCAGTCACAAAATTCTACCAATAAGGACACAAACGGACATATAAGTCCTAAATTCACGTGCTCACAAAATCGAAATCTCAGCACTCAAGCCACAAACAAGACCCCGCCTCAAGTACCCCAGGCTGGCCCATCATCAACATGCCAAATCACACCTCGCACCTCAACCATGGAGATCACAAGCCGTCGATGCACAACTGATACCGAGCGCTCATGTGCGCATACGAATGCGTGGAAGAAATTCAAAGGATTACGCTTCAAGCTGAATCAATGCCGCATGATAAGGAAAGAACGATGGGAAGTATATCCTAAATGCCCTGTAGCCTCTCGAAGATAGGTATGGACGTCATCATACCGATCCACAAGACTTTACTAGACATTTGTTCATGACTTGTAGAACCTATGAACCTAGAGCTCTGATACCAACTTGTCACAATCCAAAACCCGCTAGTCGTGATGGCACCTAACCCAACCCGCTAAGTAAGCCAACTAATAACTATACAGTTTCCATAATCTTAATAAGTCAATTAAACAAAATAAATTTACTGAATTCTATATACATCTCAAGGACTGGTAGTACAAATCATGAACTTCTACGAATGGAGTTTACAAAGCAACAATGGAACAAATACACAGTGTATTTGAAAAGTACATAAACATAGTTTTATAAACTAAGGCTACACCGAACAAAGGAGGCAGCTACAACATGGACGCCGGTACATCTTCAAGTCCCGCAACCATCGAGCACAACAACAAAAACAACCGACATCTGCACGCAATGTGCAGAAGTGTAGTATCAGTACAACCGACCCCATGTACTGAGTAAGTAACAGACATAACCTTAGGTTGAAAGTAGTGACGAGCTAACACAGGATCGAGTCCAATGCCAATATTTTCACAACAGTTCATAACAACATAAATGCAAGTATAAAAGAGATATCTCAAAAGTAAACTACTCAGCTCGTTCACAGTTCCAGAAAATGGTCATGCTTTTCAAATATCTCAGTAAAAGAAAATCCCAGATCTCTTATCGAAAATTCCAAAAATACGAGTAAGTTTGAAAACTTTAATTTTCCAAATATCCTTTCCACAATAAATCAAATGTTTCATTTTCTTTCCAAATAACAAGTATAAAGTGCCTCTTCATACCCACATATCAATGTGTATAATAAGTATTGAATGACGAGATACTATATAGCGTGAGAAAAATACATCTTTATGCCTGTATGTCATGTATGCATGTAAATGCCATGTATTTCAGAGATGAAACATGTACTCACACTCTCAGAGTACTCAATCTCGTTGCCTCGCATTCTCTCTTACTAAGCTCAATACTCAGCACACTAATTCACTCAACACTGTATTATATATATATAGAGTCTGAAGTTTTAGCAAATAAACTAAATAACTTAAGCATAATGAACTAAATAACTTAAGCATGTTTAGTCTGAAGTTTTAGCAAATGAACTAAATAACTTCAGCATGCATTAGCAAAAATTCATTAGAAAATTACATACTGCAAGATAAAAACTTAAGCATGTTTAGTATAAAGTTTTAGCAAATGAACTAAATAACTTCAGCATGCATTAGCAAAAATTCATTAGAAAATTACATACTGCAAGATAAAAACTTAAGCATGTTTAGTATAAAGTTTTCGCAAATGAACTAAATAACTTCAGCATGTTTAAACCGAAGTTTTAGCAAATGAACTAAATAACTTCAGCATGCATTAGCAAAAACTCGTTAGAAAATTATATAATACAAGACAAAAACTTAAGCATGTTTAGTCTGAAGTTTTTACAAATCTATATATAATATATAAGAGGGAAATTGAGAGCTGATGTGGCATGTCTCATAGGCAAGAATCTCTATTTATCTATTTTCTCAAATTTTTGGACTTTTTTCTCACTTCATGTCTAAAAAGCTACGGAGAATTAAATATATCCTACTTATTCATTCCTCATTATTAGCATTATTATTGTTTCTTTCCTAAAATTTCTCTTCCGTTTCTTACTACGTGGGGAATGAACATTCAATTTTATTAATTGTAGTTTTTCCTTATTTCATGTCTACAAAACCTACAAGATCAAATGTACCCTACTTATTCTTTCCTCATTGTTGTCAGTTACTTCTTTTCATAAAATCTTTTTTTTTTTTGGACATCTTTATCTCTTTTTCTTCTTTTGTTTTTGGTTTAATTCTGTATCTTAAACTGTTCCTTTGTTGACCGTTAATTATTAGCGTTTTCTTCTAAAATGATTGATCAACTATATATTAAATATTTTATTCGATTTTAGGCGTTTTATTTATAATCGGGAGCATTCGTGATTGTTTCATGTATGCGGATTATTTGTCTTCTTTTTCAATTCATTGTGATCTACCTTAGTATTTTGGTTCATTTTCTTCCTTTTTGTATTTTTTTAATTTGTTGTTATTTCTACTTAGACAAATTTGTTTTGTGGACTTGCAGACCGATTTCTGGATATATATGCTTATCTTGATTTTGAGTATTTCAAAACTATTGAGAATTAAGAACAAACAGAAACTGAAGAGCTCGGCTTATGATACAAATATTATTTGGGCGTGTAATTAACAAAATTACAAAAATGGTTGCAATATTGCTAGCGAGTTTTCATCGAAGAGTAATTCTACTCTTAAGAGAAAACAAAGTTGTTTGCAGAATATTTTCATATGTAAGTGGTGCATGAAGTATGTGTATTTTCTTCTCTGAATTTTTAATATTGTTTCTTAAATAATACTATCTTTATTTTAATAGGTAATTATTCAACAACAACAACAACCACCACCTAATATAATCCCACAAGTGAGGCGTTTTGATAGGTAATTAATACTTAAAAAGTGTAAGCCATAATATCGTCACCTACAAATTGCGGTAAAATTGATATGTAAATATTTTTAAAAAATGAGCCAAATATGACTCAAATACAAGTTTAGATCTCCAGCTTGTGTATATTCATAAATGATTTTAGGAAAATCAAACTTCATATCAATTAAGTTCTTGAAAACGTGAATATGATATAAGTAAACTTGAATAATATTATCTTTGTTTCATAGGGTGATTTAATGCGTAAAAAATATAATATTGTCACTTGAAAACTTAAGTACTAAAATTGTAGATATTCTCAAAAAATGAGTCACATACAAGTTTAGATCATCTCCACCCTTATGTGTACTCATCAATGATCTTAATTGAAATTGATTTTAGGAAAACTTCATATGATGTACGTGAATATGATATGAAATTGAAATTGAAATTGAGAACGTGAATACACGTGAATTTGAAGGTTTTATGATTTTAATAGAAAAGAATAGAATAAACTACTACTTGATTCTTATAAAAGATAAATCAACATTAAAAAGGTATTTGTATTTAAGAATTAATGTTATGGATGAAGAATAATAAAATAGAGCACAGACAAAAA
Source organism: Nicotiana knightiana (assembly GCA_005239525.1). Taxonomy (NCBI): domain Eukaryota; kingdom Viridiplantae; phylum Streptophyta; class Magnoliopsida; order Solanales; family Solanaceae; genus Nicotiana; species Nicotiana knightiana. Next base: position 59,065 of record ML411399.1, read on the forward strand.
TATCGAAGAGTAATACTTCTACGATCATTCAATCGAGTTCCTTAAGATATGTGCGTAACATTTACGGCACGAGATGCTTTACTTTTTAGATGAAATTTCTTTAATAAGATAACTATATTTCCATCTTTTCATTTCAAAATACCATCTGGTATGTTGTCAATAGTTGAAGTTCTTATGAGAACTTATCTCTTTCTTATTTCTGATATTTGACAACTGGGAAAAGAGCATTTCGTAAGTTCTATGGTCATTCAATTAATGTTTTTTTTTGTGGGGTGGGGAGGGGGTGGAAGGTTAAATTTTTTCTCGAAACTATTCAAAGAAGTATATTGAAGAGAAAGGGATCCGCACCACAAATTGAAGTTGGGAACGAGTTTAGGGACCCGAGTAGTAACGTTTTTACGGCGAGGTGACGAAGTGGCGCTTCGAGAGCCACATCCGACCGTTACGTCAGTTTGAAATGATGTCATAACATCATACGTAATTATGGCGCATGTTCCCGATACGTTATGTCGTTTCCCACGCTCCTTTTGTTTCGAAATTAATATGACGGGGCTTTGCATCCTCGGTTAGGGTTCCGTATACTTATAAACAGGGGTGGGAACTCCCCATTTGATTCGTTGCATTTCTAAACATTTGAATCTTCAAGTTTTCCCTTCTTCTCCTTAGAGCTCTTGCATCCTTATTTCTCCCTTCTTTTAACATTCTCTGCCATTATTTCCCCTTTCATATCTGCAATTCCTTCCCATATATGTGACAAAGGATGGCCAGTGCATCTTCTAACCTTGAGGGAACTTCTGATCCGGTTCCAGTGATAGTGGACATGCCTTCTCACAATGGAGAAGAAGCCATTATTGCAGAAGACGAGAGTTTTCCCACTGTGGATGAAATAATTCCACACTCAGAGAGGGCTAGGTCAGATTTCTCGAAGCGGGCTGAAGATGATCCTGAGCCTGTTGTATCTGAGATAGATATGGAGGCCCTTGTTGAACTTAGTGTCAACTTCTGAATCCCAGACCATATCGACCTTATATCGGCTGGTGACGATGTGGTACAAATTCATTTCCCTAGATACTGCGCATTCTACGCGTATCTACTCGTCTTGGGTTATACGCTTCCTCTTCCTTCATTGGCGGAGGACTTCTATCACTATTGTGGCGTCTGTCGGCCCAGCTCTCCCCGTATATCTACAAAATTTTCAATATGCTGATAAAGTATGCGGAGCTGGCCAACCGTAGGATCTCCCTCGGCCATCTGTTACACCTCTTCGCCCCAAGATTTCACAAGGGTACGATGATACACTCTGCCATCGCGGGACCAAGGGATTGGTGGTGAAGATGTACGATGAGAAAAATCATTGGTTTTGGGTTAATTTCTTCCACGTTAGAATGAAGCACGTGGTGGCGAACCCCAACGGATTCTCCGAGGAGTGGAATTTCGCTCGTAAGTGTTTTTGATAACTGGTTGTTTGTTGTTTCTCTTTGGTGACATAATCGTTCTTCCTTTTCTATGCAGCCGTGAAGGATCCTCCTACGTTGGTCGCCGACATTCGTGACTGGGTGAACCAAATTTTACCGCACACGGTGGGGATCCATGAGTGGTTGCAGTTTAATAAGAAGTTTGGGCGTAAACTTTCTCCGACCGGTGAGTCAGTTTGTTTCTTTTTTACTGTTTTCCGAAGCGATCTTAGTTGCTTCGACCGGTGAGTCAGCTTGTTTCGATCTTAGTTGCTTCGACCTTCATACTGTTTTCTTTTTTACTCCGACATCGACCCCGAAGAGATACGTATGTTTGATGAGGGGTTGACTCAGGTAGAGGTGAGAACGGAGGGATCTACTCGTGCTATCGTCATTCCTCTGGACTGCAACTTGTTGACGAACACAGAGAGTGTAGTTCCTTCTTTGCTACCTCTTTGCACTGGCACCGAGAACAGGACCTTATAGATATTGAAGGATGCCGATCTATTGTTAGGCATATCAGGAATGTCTTTGAGGGTAAGTTTTTGACTTCTCGAGTTTTCATACCCCTTTCTCCTGTCCTTTTCAGTGTTTGTTTTTGCTGACTACTTTTTGCTTGTCCATCAAACCCTCATTTTGGAGATTGAGTGCACTCGCCGAGAAGAGAAGAGAAGAGAAGAGAAGAGAGGGCTTTGTTCAAAAGGATGGAGTCTAAGTATAAAGAGTACCGTTCCAAGCATCGTAAGTTGTGCCGCCGATTCGGCGCGAATGGTAACTTCCAGTCTCTCGGGTACAAGCTGAAGCATAACTCACAATAAGCTCGTGAGAGTCATCGGCAGATATAACGAGCTCGAGGGAGCGCTTAGGGCCAAGGATGGCGAGCTCGAGGTGAGCAGGGGGTTGCAGCCGAGTGCATCGATTTTCAATCTCAAGTAGCATCCCTGCGGGCTGAGCTTGAGTAGAGTTCGATCAGGGCCAATGACCTAAGTGATGCGTTGATTGGAAAGATGACAAAGTTGGAGAGGGCCGAGGAGGCCAGGACGACGATTTTGGCAAAGGTGGCGGCATTGGAGGAGGTCATTCGCGTCCTTAGATCTGAACGGGTGACTGAAGCGAAAACGACCGTGCTCGGGTAGGCACGGCTTGATGAGCGAATTGGTGGACTCGAGAGAGATATTTCAAGCCTTAGTGATCAAGTTGCTGCTCTTGAGGCCGAGAAGGCGCATCTGTTGGCCCGGCCGTCCTCCTCTCATACTTCTGCTTTTTCAGATGTTTCGTGGCACTTTTACGAGATGTGGATCCATGCTGAGGCTCAGCTGGACATTCTTAAGAATTTCATGACGGCGGGGAAGGTTCCTCAGACCGGTTTTGAGGATGCTCGTGTCAAGGCGCGTGCAACTAGGATTGCTTGTGGTTATGACCCAGCTACTCCAGGGATTGGCGACGACGAAGATGGGGAAGAATTGGACGATCTTGAGCAGGATGCTTGGTATGAGGAGGAATATCCTTGAGGCGATGGAGGAGACGGCGTTGCTGGGTTGTGTGGTGAATAATTTCTTTTTCTCTTTTTTTGTAATATATTGTGCATTTTGTGGGTGTTTGTTTAGCCCTTGTAAATGATATGCTTTTTCTTTTCGAAGTATGAGTATTGTCTTGCTTGTTCGTCTTTGAATCTTGTTTGATTGTGTTTCTATCGTTTGGTCGCTTTTAGTCGTAATGATTTCGATTTCGTCCATGGCCGAGGCGGACATGTTAATTTGAACGAAGTCGATGGAAAGTTAATTTGAGTGAGGTCGAATGTGAGTCAATTCGAGCGAGGTTGAATGAGTTAATTCAAGCGAGGTCGAATGTGAGTTAATTCCAGCGAGGACGAACGAGTTAATTCGAGCGAGGTAGAATGTCACTTTAATTAATTCGAACAAGGTCGAATGTGAGTTATTTCGAGCGAGGTCAAATGAGTTAATTCGAGCGAGGTAGAATGTCACTTTAATTAATTCGAACAAGGTCGAATGTGAGTTAATTCAAGTGAGGTCGAATGTCACTTTAATTAATTCGAACAAGGTCGAATGTGAGTTATTTCGAGCGAGGTCAAATGAGTTAATTCGAGCGAGGTCATATGTCACTTTAATTAATTTAAACAAGGTCAAATGTGAGTTAATTCCAGCGAGGACGAATGAGTTAATTCGAGCGAGGTAGAATGTCACTTTAATTAATTCGAACAAGGTCGAATGTGAGTTAATTCAAGTGAGGTCGAATGTCACTTTAATTAATTCGAACAAGGTCGAATGTGAGTTATTTCGAGCGAGGTCAAATGAGTTAATTCGAGCGAGGTCATATGTCACTTTAATTAATTTAAACAAGGTCAAATGTGAGTTAATTCCAGCGAGGACGAATGAGTTAATTCGAGCGAGGTAGAATGTCACTTTAATTAATTCGAACAAGGTCGAATGTGAGTTAATTCAAGTGAGGTCGAATGTCACTTTAATTAATTCGAACAAGGTCGAATGTGAGTTATTTCGAGCGAGGTCGAATGAGTTAATTCGAGCGAGGTCAAATGTCACTTTAATTAATTCGAAGAAGGTCGAATGTGAGTTAATTTGAGCGATGTCGAATGTCACTTAAATTAATTAGAACAAGGTCGCTCTGTGGGACTCAACAATACCAACACATAGCCTAAACGTGGTTTCTAACATGATTTACAATCAATTTTCTGTAATACATAGAGAGCATATAGCTAACATCAAGATGTTCAACTTTACAGTTTTCCATGGGACGGACCAATCACAATCCCCTCGGTCAAACTTCCCAAAAACCTTCAAATTTCTAACTTTCACCGAATGACCCCGAAATGACCTACAGACCTCCAAATCCACATCCAGAAGCGCTCCCAGTACCAGAATCATCATACAGAGCTATTCCCAGACTCAGAATCCCAAACAGACATCGATAACATTGAAATGCACTTCGACCCAAATTTATGAAATTCTTCCAAAATGCCAACTTTCCACAATAGGCGCCAAAATACTCCCGGATCATCCAAAATTCGATCCGGATACACGCCCAAGTTCAAAATTATCATAAGAACATGTTGGAGTCTTCAAATCCCAATTCCGAGGTCGTTTACTCAAAAATCAAACCTTAGTCAATTCTTTCAACTTAAAGTTTCCGAAATGAGAATTTTCTTTCCAAATCAACTCCGAACTTCTCGAAATTCAATTTCGATCACGCGTGCAAGTCATAATACCTGAAGTGATACTCATGGCCTCAAACCGTTGAACGACACACTAAAGCTCAGAACGATCGGTCGGATCGTTACAAATAGTGTCGGAAAGTACAAGTGGTAAATTGATCTTGCCATAATTATTTGTTTACTTGGTTGATTACTTCTTCATAGTTTGGTTTATTTTTCTGTTAGTTCAATTTATGAATGCCCAAGAGTTATCAGGCTAATACGTATTTATAAATGAGAAGTATAATTACACTCACATCTACAGCATCTTTTAACATTTATAAAGTATGTATTATAGACGTGGTCCCATGATGATGATTATTTTCAACTTTCTTTTGGTTTTTTTAGTGTGCAAATTAAAACCTGTGAAGCGAACAAAAAAAACGATTTACTTGCCATGGTCAGGGAAGACTCAAAGCTACTCCTCCTTGACTTCAAATAGCAAAAGCAAAAGAAACATGAGAGCATTTGCCAAGAAGTCATAAGTGATGAAAACTGCAAATTACAATCTGTTGCGATACTTATTTAATGTAACTGAATGCAATATGTTGTATTGACCTAATATTAATTGTTACTTCCTCTTCTTCAATGGGCATTTTCAGTGGGCATTTGGACATAAGAATTGTAAAATTCCCAAAAAAGTAAAAATATTTTTCAAGTGAAAATGATATTTGAAAATTATAGTTGTGTTTGGACATGAATATAATTTGAGTAGTTTTTGAAGTTTTGTGAGTGACCTGAGTGAAAATTTTGAAAAACAGCTTTTTAGAGTTTTTCAAATTTTCGAAAAATTCCAAAGTTCATCTTCAAGTAATTTCTTACTTCCAAACGNTTAGTATACGTCAATCAGCAATAGTAGACCCCAAAAAACACAAACAGTCTACTATACGTTTGTCCTAATTACAAAATCGATTAACTAACATTTGACAATTTTTTTTCCTTCCTTGAATTTTAAAACTAATTCGAGGGCTCTTTCCATGTCAGACTTTTCGGTGCTAGAATGTTCCTTTTTATGGTGAATTTAATCTTTGTCGAAGCTTAAGTTGAACCATTTTACTGATACAAAAACAAGAAAAGTGACTTTACTGCATAATAGTTTTACTGCCTTAGGTGACCAGTTGATAAATTTACTCCCATTATTGCTATATTGGATATTTCACTTAGTTTTACCCTGTGTAATTAAAAAGATTATTGTTTTTCGTAAGTTTTATCTTACATTTTTGTACTTTTGCGCTTGAAAGTGTTGTTTATGCAAATCTTGAATATTTAATTTCTTGTCCGGCTAGAGAGCCATAACTTTTGTCAAAATAGCACGTTTTAGCCAGTTTTCGGACTGATCATTTAAAAATAGCCAGCGTTTGCCAAGTCATTGAAAAATAACCACTATTTTGCTACAACAGAGATCGATTCAGTATAATATACTAGAGTTCTAGTATATTATACTGGAGTATTTTTTGGATTTTGAACAGTGTTTTTGTTCAAATTTCTCTTTACATGAAAAGTGGCTAAATTTCGATGACTTTTGAAACTATGACTATTTTTGAATGACCACTTATAAATCTGGCTATTTTTAAATTTTTCCCATAACTTTTTTAGCTCCCCTTTGAATTTTTCCCATAACTTTTTTAGCTCCCGTTTAGCTAGAGTCGTCAAAATGGGCTGGCCTCACATTACTTGGGTAGGTTTGAGCTAGAATTTTTTGAGCCCATTTAAAACTGAGGCTTATAAGCCAGGCCTAAGTCAGCCACTGGCCCTTGAGGCTTGACCGAGGCTGGGCTTGGGCCGGCCCGTAGGCCAAAAATTAATTAATATTAAATATTTAATATTTAAAAAAGTAAAAATTAAAAAAAAAACTACTAACTATAACCCTATTCCCCAACCCTAGATCGTTCATTTACCCTTATATATCAACTAGAATTAAAATTTTTACATGCATGTAATATGACAAAATTAGTTTTCTTTTTTAATTAATAACGAAGTCGAAAAGTTTAAGGTGACCAATAATAATCTATTTTCAAAAGAAAATATTACTTTGAGTGGCCAATGATTAGTTTGAATTACTTTAATATGTATTACTAATATTTAAACAGCTCTTCAGTATAGAAGAAGATTAATTTCAAATATACAAAAAAAATTGACAACTAGCTAATTTCAGGAATTTTAACAATCTTGTGGATTATAAAAAAAATGAAGGGCCGACCCGCCCTAGTTCGCGGCCCTCTTAGGATTGGGTTGGGCAGACCATTTTAAAGCCCGTTCATATGGCGGCCCGGCCCGTCCTAGCCTACCAAATTTAAAAGTCCATGAGGCTTGGGCTGGGCTGGGCTTGCCCATTTTGACAGCTCTACGTTTAGCTATAGATTTTGACTTTGTTTTTAAAAAATAATTAAAATATTATTTGTTTATTAAATATGATCATGTTTTTTGGGGGTGGNTCTCACAAACTTCAACTTTTATTCAAATAAAATACATGTTTAAATACAACTTTAACTTTCAAAAATTATTTTCCAGCACAACTTCAAAATCTCTTTTTTCAAATTTCAATCAAATCTATTTCCAAATGCTAACTTAATAACTTTGTGCTCTTCGTTTATGAATTCGGGGGATGTGGGACTATAACATATAGTACTTCTTCAACAATGATAAGGTTGCTTCAGAAGTATAATAAAGTCAGTATTTGTCCTTCTATCTCAAACGACGGAAGTAAATGATTTGCAGGTGGATGATGATTATTTTTTAGCGTGAACAAATTTACATCTTATTCTCTTCTATAAATAACTTTCTATCTTCTTCTCGTAGCAAAAATAAAAGTTTTTTTTTATGTTACATTGAGATTTGAGCCCATGGACTACATGATACTAAAATATTATGCATAGTTGATGTTGAGTTTCATTGGTTCGTAAAATAGAACTGCGGCTGCAAAATATATACAGTCAAACCTCTCTATAACAACTCTATTTGTTTTGAATATTTTTGTATATTATAGCAAAGTGTTGTTATAGACAACATATATTATAACATAACATGAAATTGATTCCGAAAATATTTAGCTTTTATAGTGAAGTGTAGTTATATAAGGATGCTATTCTATAGAGAAGTCTGACTATATTAAAGGACACCCCTAGATTTTATTGGGGTTCAATATATTTACTCATAACAATTTATATGATCTGAGCAATTTGCATGTAAGATAACTTTACTATCTTTCAAGATTGCTAAGCATGGACAAATTAATTTACAATTGTACATCAACTCCTCTTCATAATTTCCTATTATCTCCATCTCTCCAAGTTCCTACTTGGATGGATGATACATATCCCTTCTTAATATTAATGGTTTAGATTTCATTAACAGAACAAAGTCAGAAGAAAACTCGAGAGTGATTATCATTTTGACTGATGTACCCTTTCATGTATTAATCTCTGCAACATAGAAACAGTTTTAAGGATATTAATTATCAAAATTAACAATAATATTAATGTAATGAAAATAACTATTTCAGTAAAGAATATATATATAAGAATGAAAGAAATCTTGAATCAATCATGAATAAGGATAAAACAACTTAATCAAGTTCAAATTGGCTCTTTTAATATGAAGTTCAAATAAAGATTTAAAAAAGTTTTAAAAAATTAATTTAGAATACAACTAAAGAAAAAATAAAGACAAATGATAAAAAACATAAACGGGGCGGGGCTTAGCGGGACAGGGCAAAAATCTGAGAAAATACTAAATGGGGCAGGGTAGAGCGGGTCAAAATGTTAGCAAGCCAAGGCTTGCCCTGCCCTGCCCCACGGGTGAAATTAAAAAATAGCCAGATTTACAAGTGGTAATTGAAGATAGCCACAGTTTCAAAAGTAATCGAACTTTTCATGTAAAGATAAACCTGAACGAAAATACTGTTCAACTCCAGCATAATATACTGGAGTTCGAATTTTTTACATGTGAATTTCCAGCAAAATATACTGGAGTTCCAGCATGTTATGCTGGAAGTTCATGCACAGGTGCTCCAATCTCCAGTATATTATGCTGAAACTTTCCGTGTGCTGGAGTTCCAACATAAGTATGATAGAAGTTCATAGACATGTGCATCAATCTCTAATATATTATGCTGGAACATTCGGTGTTACAGCAAAATAGTGGCTATTTTTCAATGACTTTGCAAATGCTGACTATTTTTCAATTATCAGTCTGAACACTGGCTAGCCTGTACTATTTTCACCTTCCCCACCCCGCTCCGCCCTATTTTCATCCCTATATTCGGTGAGGTAAAATTTAAAACGTTCCTAATAAGAAGGAGATCAAAAGAAAAGAAGTCGAGTGAAAAGGATTAAAAAGCAAGACCACAAAATTTTGGCATCGTTGATAACAGATTCTTGTATAATTTACTTTATTTTTCTTTCGTATTTTATGTCATATTTACCTAATTAGAAAATGGTTAGAATGTAAATTAAACGAGGCTAATAGGATANTAAGAATGAAAGAAATCTTGAATCAATCATGAATAAGGATAAAACAACTTAATCAAGTTCAAATTGGCTCTTTTAATATGAAGTTCAAATAAAGATTTAAAAAAGTTTTAAAAAATTAATTTAGAATACAACTAAAGAAAAAATAAAGACAAATGATAAAAAACATAAACGGGGCGGGGCTTAGCGGGACAGGGCAAAAATCTGAGAAAATACTAAATGGGGCAGGGTAGAGCGGGTCAAAATGTTAGCAAGCCAAGGCTTGCCCTGCCCTGCCCCACGGGTGAA
>ML411401.1:3045-13482 GCA_005239525.1 Nicotiana knightiana
CCCACTTTACCCCCCCCCCCAGTAACACAAGTTAGGCGGAAATTCAATTCTGCAATAAATGATGCAGTCCACGAGGAGGTTGAAACACTGTTGGAAAACGGATCCATTAGAGAGTCAAAGTACCCCCAATAGGTTGCCAATGTATTCATGGTGAAAAAGAAGAACGAAAAATGGTGGATGTGCGTGGACTTCACAAATTTGAACAAAGCGTTCCCTAAAGACTCATTCCGCCTGCCCCATATCGACCAACTCATTGACGCAACACCTTGGCCAAGTTATTAATCTTCTTATATGCTTACTTGGTTTACAAATGGATCCTCATGGAAGGGTAAGACCAAGAAAGAACCACCTTCATCACCCACCAGGGGACGTACTGTTACTGGGTGATGCCTTTTGAACTGAAAACACAGGGCAACGTATCAGAGGTTGGTGATAAAGATATTCAAAGACCAACTCGGCAAAACCATGGAGGTCTACACCTGAAAGAGGCCTTCAACATACTTAGACAATATAGAATGAAATTCAACCCTGAAAAGTGCACCTTCGGCGTAACCTTGGGGAAATTCCTTATTTTTATAGTATCAGAACGAGGCATCGAGGTCAACCTAGACCAAATCAAAGCTATAAAGGGAATATCGGAGAACTTAACTAGTAAGAAAATAGGTTCAGATACTAACCGGCCGTATAGCGGCCCTGTCTAGATTCATCTCACGGTCCTCCAACATATGCCACAAGTTCTTTGGCGTACTCAAAGAAAGACAACGGCCTCCAATGGAGCTCTGAGTGAGTCAACGCCCTGAAAGATCTAAAGGCGTACTTATCTTCACCCCCGCTGCTCTCTAAAGTAGAACCCGGAGAATGCCTCATCATCTATCTAGCCGTGTCTGATGTGGCAGTGAGTGCGGTCCCAGTTCGAGAAAATAAAGGTATGCAATCTTCATCTACTACATTAGTAAAACTTTAGTCAACGCCGAGGCGAGATATCCACATCTCGAAAAATTGGCGCTGGCTTTGGTCGTAGCTTCAAGAAAGCCTAGACCCTACTTCCAGTGCCACCCCATCTAGGTAGTCATGACTTTTCCCCTGAGGAGTATTTTGCATAAACCCGAGCTGTCAGGAAGATTAGCCAAGTGGGCCATAGAGTTAAGCGAGCAAGAAATAACCTTTCAACCGCGAACGGCGATAAAGTCGCAAGTGCTTGCCGAATTCGTCGCCGACTTCAGCACAAAAATAATGCCTGAAGTCGAAAGAGAATAAGCCCACACGTCCCCCCAAATACAGGACCTTTGGGTCTTGTATACTGATGGAGCTTCTAACGCATCAGGGTTTGGACTAGGACTCGTGCTCGAAGTCTCGACAGGCAAAGTAATTCACCAGTCCATAAGATGTCCGGACATGACTAACAATGAGGCCGAGTATGAGGTCGTTATTGCAGGACTAAGGCTAGCACTCATGTACGGAGCAAAGCGAGTCATCCTACGTTGCGACTCTCAACTCGTCGTCAACCAGGTCACACGGACTTTCCAGATCAAAGAGAAAAGACTACAAAAATATATGTCCAAGATCTGCAAGCTGTTACCCGAATTCGATGAATGCCTGCTCGACCAAATCCATCGAGCATAGAATATGGAAGCAGACGGCCTTGTCAAACTAGCGGCAGCCACTAAAAGCATAAGCATAGAAGGAAATGTGGTCACTCTCCTCCACTCATCGATCGATTAACTCGAGGTAAGAACTATAAACCTAACTTGGGACTGGCGCAATCGTATTGTTACATACTTGCAGGATGACGTGCTCCCAGATGATAAAAAAGAAGCCAAAACGCTTCGAATGCAAGTGGTAAAGTACAGCGTCATAAACAACAGCCTGTACAAAAGAACGTACGGCGGTCCCCTAGCAAAAATGCTTAGGCCCAAACCATACTTGGCGCGTTCTAGAAGAAGTCCACGAAGATTCTAGGATGACGTGCTCCCAGATGATAAAAAAGAAGCCAAAACGCTTCGAATGCAAGCGGTAAAGTACAGCGTCATAAACAACGGCCTGTACAAAAGAACGTACGGCGGTCCCCTAGCAAAATGCTTAGGCCCAAACCATACTCGGCGCGTTCTAGAAGAAGTCCACGAAGGCCACTGCGGAGCTCATTCCTGCATTTGATCCCTGGTTAGATCCCTCATACGAGCAGGCTACTACTGGCCACCATGAAAAAAGAGGTCGCTGACGAAAAAATGCGAAAAATGTTGATGACGTCCAAATTCACTATTAAAAAGTAAATGGACACGGTCGCATGCAATATAATTTACCCAACTATGAGCCGGGGTCGAATCCCACAGATAACAATATGTAGGCAATTAGGAGTGTAAGAGAATTATCACTTGTTATGCAATACCAAACACTTAGAATTTGATTTTTTATAAAATATTTATAACTAATTGCGAAAATGTAAACTAACCTAGAAAGCAAGTAAAATGATCAATGGCTACAAGCATGGACGCATCGGGAATTACACTTAAGTAACGAACCAATGTATTTCACGATTTTACAAATATAAGCGAGTTTATGTTAATTAGCCTCGGGTAATAATTCTATAATAGCTTCTTCCGAAAATTAACAAGACTTCCTAATTGGATTATCCCTAAAACAATTAAGAGATTAAGCACACCCGAATACGGCTACAAGTAGTCAAATCATATCCCTAGGTAGAATCTATAAAATGAGGGTTAAAGCCTCAACTTCTTGTTAATTAATCTTTTCCAACCCCAAATTATCTTTACCAAAATTAATTTGAAGTTAATGAGTGAGTCCTAGGGTTAGTTAATCCCTTTGGAAACATTAAAGAATAAGAATAATTAAAGAAACAATAATTCACTTCAATATTACCAAAAATCGTTCAATAGATAAGCACGACAAGATATTTAATCCACACTTTAAATATGAATATTTCCATAAACAAGATTCAACTGCTGGAAATAAATACTACACCCTTAAATATTCAATACAAAGCAAGGAAATGAAGAAATGAGCATAAATGAGTAAGAAATCCACAACCAAAAGCTTCAAATCTTCAAGACCCAAGTGTGTGTGCAAGAACCCTAGCTTCCAAAACTTGTTCTCTCTAGTCTAAGGATTGAAAATAAGCCAAAAATATGTCAAATATCTACTAGGTCGTGTATTAAATGGCTTGGGGGTCAAAACATGAAATTCCAGAACTGCCCAGAATCTGCCCAGAAAAGACGCTATGCGATCGCATAGAAACAATCGCGATCGCAATTAACAACTTTTGTAAAGCTTCGCGATCGCCTACAGGCAAGCGCGTTTGTGTAGAGTAGTTTACCAGTGCTGGCCAACTTTTATTCTCTTTGTTCGCACTGATTTGACCGCGTTCGCATGGCTTCGCTAACTTGGACTTCTGCGATCGCATGTAACACTCCGCGATCGCATAGAGTAAAATTGGCAGCAGTCCAATTTAACACATTTTGACCTATTTTCTTCTGTATCTTCTCTAAATCATATGATACCTGAAGTATGCCAATAAACCTCAGAAAATGCCTTAGTTTCTCAACAAAATCATACAAAAGCCTAAGCATCAAGAGGAGATAAGTTGGTAAAATACTAACTTATCAAATGCCAAAATAATGCCCCCATGATCCACCAAGCGGGCGAGCACCTCCACTCAGTCATCTCACCTTGGCCTTTCATCAAATGGGGGATGGACATCGTCGGCCCCTCCCAATAGGTTGAGGTAATGTACGATTTCTTTTAGTTTTAACTGACTATTTTTCTAATTGGGTGGAAGTAGGTGCATTCGCCCAGATACGCGAGTAAGAAGTGATAGCCTTTATATGGAAGAATACTGTTTGCCGCTTCGACCTCCCCAAATAAATCAGTTGTGACAACGGGCCTCAATTCACCGGAAAACGATTGTCGAGTTCTTCGAGAAATGGCATATAAAAAGAATACACTCCACGCCATATAATCCCGCGGGCAATGGGCAAGCGGAATACTCCAACAAATAATACTGAATATCATGAAGAAAAAGCTCGAGAACGCGAACTAATGCCGGAAGTGCTATGGGCACACTGCATAACTCCGAAAACAAGCACAGGAGAAACACCGTACTCACTAGTCTATGGGACTGATGCCTTAATACCAGTCGAGGTCGGAGAACCAATTCTAAGATACTCCCACGAGAGCGGGTCGAGAAACGACAAAAGTAGAAGGCAGGACCTCGATGAAGCTGAAGAACGGAGAGATATGTCTTACATAAGGCTGATCTCCCAAAAACAACTGGCAGAATGCTACTACGATAAAATATCCAAAGTCAGACCATTCAAAGTAGGGACTACGTACTCAAGGCCAAAACACAGGCAAGCAAGGATCCAAGGGAAGGAAAGCTGGGAATAAATTGGGACGGCCCATACAAAATCACAGCAACAACAAACAAAGGGTCATTTCCACTGGAAATGATGGAAGGAAAACTACTACCAAACAACTGGAACATCTCCTACCTCAAGTACTTCAACTTCTAAGGAAAAATGTTCTCCGAGCCGTACTCTTTTTCCCTCATCTGAGTTTTGTCCCAATTGGGTTTTAGCGGGGAGGTTTTTAACGAGGCGACGAGGAGGACATTACGAGTTAAGCACGAGCAGGTGAGGACACGAGTTGACCAGTTCATTGCCCGGCCTCTCAAATAATTCTCCAGGTCGACCAATAAAGGGACTAGATAGACTGGGACTAGAATACCAGCCCGACAAACATGTAACTCCAACATATATGTAAGCAAACATAAAACTACATGAAGTTCGCCCATGTCTTCACCAAATTAACGTTGCATCAATTAAGAGTAACATTCGACCTCGCTCGAATCAACTCACATTCGACCTCGCTCGAATTAACTCACAATTCGATCTCGTTCTAACCAATTAAGAGTAACATTCCACCTTGCTCGAATCAACTCATATTCGACCTCGTTCGAAATAATTAAGAGTAACATTCGACCTCTCTCTAATTAACTCACGATTCGACCTCGTTAGAACTAACTAAGAGTAGAATTCGACCTCGCTCGAATTAACTCACAATTCGACCTCGTTCGAACAAACTAAGAGTAGTGTTCGACCTCGCTCGAATTAACTCACATTCAACCTCGCTCGAATCAACTCAAATTTGACCTCGTTCGAACTAACTAAGTAGCATTCAATCTCGCTCGAATTAAACTCACATTCGACCTCGCTCGAATTAAGTCACACTCAACCCTGTTCGAGTTAACGCCTGCCAACACGGCCACGAGTAAATCCAAAATTCTTCTAATCAAGGCAACCAAATGAGGCAAATATCTAAGAGAAAACAGAGTAGATTCAGAAACAAACAGCAAAAGTAGCATTCCAATTCAAAAAATATCTTTACAAGGGCTGAATAGACTCCCACAAAAGTAAAAACAAAATTACAAAAAAACATAACTACTCAGCAGCACCATCCTTATTGTCGTCCTCGCCATCAGAGTATCCGTCCTCATACCAAGCACCTTGCTCAATCCCGTCCAAGCCCTCTTCACCATCACCAACCCGCGGTGTAGCAGGATCATAACCACAGGCAACCCGAGCTGCGCGCACCTTAGCATGATCATCAACTCAGCCTCAGAAACTCTCCCCACCGACATTAAATCCCTGAATATGTCTAGCTGGGCCTCGGCGTGAATGCATTTCGCGTACAAATCCCGTAGAACATCGGGATAAGTGAAAGTGAGAGAGGAGCACAGTTGAGACAACAGTTGTGCCTTTTCAGCCTAAAGAGCGGAAATCTGATCATTGAGGTTTGAAACCTCTTTCTCAATCCCCCCAATTTGCTCATCAAGCAGTGCTTCCCTAAGCATGGCTGTCTCTGCATCATTCGCTCGCTCGAACCGAAGGACACGGATGGCATATTCTAATGCCGCCACCTTCGTTAAAGTCGCCGCCCTGGTCTCCTCGACCTTCTCCAACTCTGTCGCCTTCTCGATCACTTCATCACTCAAATTGTTAGCTTTGATCGAACTCTACTCAAGCTCGACCCGTAGAGATGCCACTTGGGTTTGAAGGATCGCACACTCAACCTCGACCCCCTTGCTCACCTCGAGCTCGTCCTCTTTGACTCTAAGTTCTCCCTCGAGCTCGATGCATTTACCGATGACTCTCATAAGTTCATCTTCTTTCTGTTTCAGCTCATCCCTAAGATCTTGGAAATTGCCGTCCACACCGAACCGGTTGCATATCTTACGGTGCTTGGCGCGGTACTCACGGTACTTCCTCTCCATATTCTTGAAATTAGCCTTCCGCTTCTCTTCTCGGTGGGCACTCCCAATCTCCAAAATGATGGTCTAGTGAGAAAGAAAAGCAGAAGAAGAAGGAATCAGTCTAAAAAGAAAGGAGGAGGAATGTAATGCACGGGAACTAGAGAGATCGGAAACCCTCAAGGCCATTCTGGCTACGCCCGAAAATAGGGCGGCATCATTGAACGTCCGTAAGGTCCTGCCCTCGGCGTTAGAGCAGAGAGGACCCAAAGAGGAACCACGTTCTCTGTATCCACCAGTAAGTCGCGGTCCATGGGGACGACTATAGTGCGAATGGATCCCTCTAACCTTTCCTCCACCCGAGTAAACCCTTCAATAAACATCTGCACCTCGTCAGGGTCAACGTCAGAACCGGTCTCATAGCCGTCCATGGCCACACTCTTCCCTCTCTCCTCTGCTGATGAAGGAATGCCAGCCTGCCTTGAAGGTAACAGATCGCTCCTCGACACGGCCTCCGCAGCCTCTGGTAGCCCTACTCCTTCAACAATGACCTCGGGCAAAAGAGCATTTTCTGCAACCTTCGGAGGCGGAGGAACCACAGTGGCCAAGTCCACTTCACTCTCTGATGCAGCCACGTTTGACTCAGGGTCGCCTCTTGTCGACTCGTCGGCTCTAGCTACCTCGCCGCCGACTTCCACCCTCCTCCTTTTAAGTGGAACCAGTCCCTCCTCACTCGGTGATGACTCATCTACCAAGTGTAACACAGGAGAAGCCGGAGTCTCCATCCATGGTGCCGCCACCCGTCTACTAGGTCTGCACACTGCCGGGGTCTGGGAAGAAGTAGCCACCTTAACAAACTTGCCCGCAGTCGCAGCAAGTGAAGACCCCGTCGTAGCACTTGGTTTACAAAAGGCGGGGGTAGGAGCCTTCACCTTTGTCGAAGCTCTCCGACCTGACAATAAAAGCAGATGTTAGGCCAACCCTGCTATAAAAGAGAAAAGGAAAAGAAGACAACATGAAGGCCGAAGCAACAGAAGTTCAAAATAAACGACTCACCCGTCGTGGAAGGTTTACGCCCAAACTTCTTGTGGAACACCGACGATTCACCGATACCCACTGTATGGGGCAAGACCTGACTTACCCAGTCATGAATGTCAGCAACCAACGAAGGGGGATCTTTCTCAGCTACACAAAGAAGAGGAGGAATGATTAAGTCACCACTGAGATAAACAAAACAAACAATTAGCATAAGTACTTACGGGAGAAGTTCCATGCTTCAGGGAACCCATTGGGGTTTGCCACCACGTGCTCGGTCTTTATGGAGAAAAATTTATACCAAAATCGGTGATTGGCCTTATCGTACATCTTCACCATCACTCCTTTGCTCCCAAGGTGGCGAAGGTGTAACATTGTACCCCTATGGAAGCTTGGCGCGAAGAGGTGCAGCAGATGGCAAATGGAAATCCCGCGGCTAGCCAGTTCCGCGTACTTTATCAACATAAGGAAGAGATTGTAAATATAGAGGGAGAGTTGAGCCGGATATATGCCGCAATAGCGGCAGAATTTCTCCGCCAATGAAGGAAGAGGAAGAGAATATCCCACGTAGAATGGATATGCGTAGAATGCGCAATATCCAGGGTTACAAACATATACCACATCGCGACCGGCAAGGATTAAGTCGATATGAGCCGGGATGTTGAACTTGGCCCTCAGCTTAGTGAGGGCGGTTGTGTCCATTTCGAATTCCAGAGGTTTGGGCTTGTCTGCAGGCAGTTTTGAGAAGTCCGACATGGCTTTGTCGTTACGAGAAATTATTTCCTCTACAGTGGGGAAGCTTTCATCTTCAGCGACAATGGCAGCCTCGTCTCGTGAAGAGGCATTCTCACTGCCAGTGGAATTGGGTCAGAAGCTTCCCCAGAGTCAGAAGGTGCATTAACCATTTTTAGTTGCTTGTAAAGGCAGAAGGTACAAACTCGAGGGAGGTAAGAGTAGCAGAAATCGCTCAAGTCAGAAAGGAGAACAAGGGTGCGAAAATGGAAGAAACGGGAGAAAGAATACAGGAAGAAGAAGAAGAGAGGAAAATATGAAGGTTCAAATGCCAGAAAACACAAAGGATCATACGAAGGGTTTCCAATTCCTACATATAGAGAACACCGACACCCTAATCCAGAAAATCAATTGCCGATATACAAATATCGAAACGATAGGGGCGCGGGAAGCGATGCAACGCATCGGGAAGATGTGTAAGAATGACGCATGTGTTGTGACGTCAATCTGAAATAACGTCATGATAAGTGTGGCCTGCAAAATGCCACATTACGATCTCGACCATGATCTTTACTACTCGACCTGCCCACCTGAATTTCTCGACTGCGACTAGCGAAATCCGCTCACCGAGGTCGACCAAAAGACAACCTCGATAAGCGGAAGGACTAACTGTATGGGCCAAAATTCGACTAACGAAATATAGCACGAAGAGGTGATTATCGTGAGAAATTTGGCCGAGGTCGACCTGTGATTAATGGAACGTGTCGCCAAGCGATCAACCACGGTTGAGGTCGAATAGAAGGGGTGGTAGTAACGGCTAGTTTGTATTGGGATCTTTAGAGGAAATATTCTACTGAATATTCTCTCTATTTGTACTTTTAGGGTTCTTTGGGAATATCCCATATAAATAGAACGAGAGATAAGGCAAAAGGCATGTAATATTCTAAGTAGGGGTGTTCAAACTGAACCAGAAAACCGCACCAAACCGAAAAATTAAACCAAACCGATTGAAAAACCCGACTAGGTTTGGTTTGGTATTGAGTAAAAATATCTGAACCAAACCGACATATAAATATTTAATTTTTAAATATATTTTTAAGACTTTATATTGAATTTTCTTTAAAAAAATATAGAAATATTTGAGATCCTATCATGTGTTAACCTTGAAAGCGTAAATTGACAAAAAATTATCGTTAGACGACTAAGAAAATAACTATCATGTGTTACTAAAAGAATTCTCCCATTAGAATATTTTAATAAATCTTATGTTTGTCAATTTTTTCTATATTTACTAAATATATATTCACTTATCAAACACATTGCCCTTTCTAAAATGCATACCCTCGACAAGCCGTACCAATTAGTGATATCATTTTTTTCCTAGTCATCTGAAACTGCCCATGCTGCCTAAGAATTTATGACCTCCCTTCCAGAACTGAACCGTGACTCCACACATGCAAATATCAACCCTACACAACCTACCGCATACACCATGCCATCCGATGATAAATGTGAGAACTTCCGATCCACAAGCAACTACTATCCAACTAGCCAAAAACCTTCCATTTGATCCCATCTAGAAGCAAAATCACTATACATCACATGCTTCTCACGCCAGTATAAAATATACATCGCTAACCGTGGTAGAAGCCATCCAGGACTCTCCGAATCCCATTTGCACAAAACCAAGCCGTCAGGACTGAATCCTTCTAGTTCAACCAAGCTGCGCAGGTCGTCAAAACCCAACAGCATTGCCCCGAATCACACGTAGAACCTTACCACATCATAAGCACCCAAAGAACCGATCATACTCATTACCATGCCGATCCAATCTACTACCAAGCTGTCATATATCTCCGAGTTCCTTCTGAATTAATTCCTAATCAATTCTCCTCCTTGACATAATACCAAAATCCTCAACCAACAATCACCACGCGAGACCCTAGCATAGAACCACATCGCCCTAAGGCTCACAAGACGCTGGATCTCTCTTAAGCACCCCAAATGTACCACATCTCAAATACTCACCCTAAAGAGACTTTCTATGAATTTAAACTATTCTTCCCCTTTCATGATACCGAAATGTCGATTCCATAATAATATAGAAATGCCACAAGTCTTGACACCTTCCAATGTAAATCTCAGTTTCTAGCCAAACATACATCTTGAAGATTCCCAATTGTTATATATAAACCTTGAATTCATCAGAACCGTTCTCGAGAATCATCCACTCTACGCAAATGTCAATTAAACTGATCAAACAAATCGAACGGTCTGTGCCCCCATTAACACATCAACAACCAAGGGAGTAACCCAAACCCCTAAACAACCAAGCAAGTCTCTACCCCACTGATCACGCTCAACTATGTCTTATAGAAAGACTAAACGGGCGCTGCAAATATAATCTG
>MDKJ01073294.1:0-34419 GCA_005239525.1 Nicotiana knightiana
AAGCCATTAAGCTTCGGTTCGGTTCGGTTTTCGGTTTCGGATCGGTTTTGAACACCCCTATCTACACCTATCCTCCACTAACAATATAATTAGTAACTAAGAACTAACTAACGCAACTCAACTTACAAACTAATTACGGTTAACTTTAGTGCACAATAAGACCTTTATCCAACTCTACATCATGGTTCGATCTGGATCATTTTTTTCAGAAAGAAGAGATCTTTATACAAATAGTCGGACATGTTCATTGTTTATTTTTTCTAACCATATTCATATATTATATATTCATTATACACAGTTATACACAAATTATGCATATAGTATATCTCCACTAGCTACTTTTAGTTTAAGAGGTTGGGTGGGTGGATATTTGTGTTAATTCTTCAAATAAATCAAACCAAGTAAGTCAGTTTTTCAAATATTGGAACCACACCAATTAAGTAGATTTTTTATAAATTCATTTTTTTTAAATTTGTTTCAGTTATTTATCGGTTTTAAAAAAAATATGAGACATACCCTTTCAGCTACATATTCCAGTGACTACATTTTCAACGTATATAATACTATCAAATCAATTGTTGTTTGAAAAATCTATCATTTACCAAGATATATTGATGATAATTGAATCAAATAGTGATGAAAATAACAGTATTATTTTTGGTAAAAAAGAAAATGGGAAGAATATTATGACAATTTGCAAACAATCCACAACTAATATTAATCTGGGAATATATAATATACTCCCAGATTACGTAATATTATTATAAATATTTCATACCAGATTGATATATAGTAAAGTATTAAGCGTTTACGTAAATAAAAGGTAACCAGCAAAAAAAAAGACATTTGAAAAGCATCTTTGGCTTTATTATGGTAAGTCTTGATAATTCTTTTTTAACATATCTACATAATATCACAAAAATCTAAGAACATGGGTTACATAACAAACTAACTACTAAAAAATACTGGCTTACCAAATGTATATTTTTTTAAGTTGGTAACACATTATCCTTATATTCTTTTTCATAAATTTACAAAATCTTCAAATCATATATATTAAAAATCATAGCTATTTTTCTAAAAAAAACTATAAGTAATAATCAGGGAAATGGTAAGAAATTGGTCGTGAAAATTGTAGACCATTTATTACGGTAGGTTGCGACCTAACGGAATTGGACACTATTTACTACAATTCATTAAATGGGTTTGCCTAATAATATGACCTACATCTAACTTGTTTAATTCAACAAATGGATCCCACCCTTTTTCTTATTAAAAAAAAGAAGAGAATTCAATCGTTCTACTTGTAGCAATTTTTTTTGAGCACTACATTTAACCAATTTTGTCAAACTTTTAAAAAATTTCTAGCTAGGGTCCCCTAAACCAACGTGGCTGCACTAGCACCATAGTCTCACCAAATTAACTTAATTAAAAAGTTTGAAAACTTTAATTAAATAAATATAGTAAGAAAAAGCGAACTAGCACACATTAATTTACCATTGACAATAACTTTTATTTTTTCCGAGCTCTTAACAATTTTCGAGGGTGTTTTGGGAAAATCAAGACTACTAACCCGGATCGAAAAATCCCGGGATTACATCACACAAATCCCAGATCAATCATCAGATGAAGTAATATAAAATTAGTCCAGATTAGCATCAATCATTTAAAATAAGGTCCATGAATTTCAAATTAGGGGTATACTGGTCATTTCGTTATCCCCCGCTCTCCAAAACCCCACCACACTCAACGTATTTAATTTTAACTTCTTACTCTTTGTTTTTTGTTTTAGTAAAAGTGAAAGGAATTCTGTGTAAGGGTAAAATGTTTTCATATATTACTCAATTCGGCATCAATTTTTAAAAATTATTTAACAAGTTAATTGGTAACGGAATTGAAGAAATATTTAAAAAAAAGGCTCGAGCCACTGAAATCCAAAATGGCTAAAAAGCAAAGGTGACCTACATGGGCCGGCTTTTAACTATATTTAGCTGGACAGACAAAAACCAACTTATTATCTTCATCGTCGCTATCTGCAGCTGTAGCTACCTTCTTTGCTTCTTTCTACTCATCAATCTTCCATTATTTATATACACAAAATACACCCTTCTTTTTTATTTTACATATACTTGAATTCACACAATTATTTAAAGCTTGTTACCATGAGTGAAACCAAAGTGACTTTCTTCAAAGGAAAAACCATTTCTTGACAATAATAGAAGAGAAATCTGAAGATTCCATAGCTAAAAGAAGCAAAAGGGTGTGTTTTTTTTTTATATAAATATTTCTGGGTCTACCCTTTTTTATTTATAAATTTCTTGTATTTTAAGAGGTGTGAGATTGACAGGCAGATCCCACCGAAATAAATTAATAAATTCACCACACCCCCTCATCTTCATAAAAACCCCTCAGAATTCACCATCTTTTTTTTTCTTCTATTATTCATCAGCTGTAATTGCTGCTCAGAAGAGAAGAGGAGGAGGGGTTAATAAGAAGTAGTACTAGTAGAAATATAGTAGTAGTACTCTTCTCTTTTCTTTTTGCAAAAAGAAAAGAAAAAAAGAAAAAAAAAGGATGCTAGGAGTTTCTGGCATAATAAGCAGTACTAATTCAGGAGGTGGCGGAGAAAATCCAGAAAGCGGCGGCGGAGCAGCTAGTGGAGGTAGTAGTGAAATAGCGCTAGGAGGTGGGGCAATTTCAATATCCGGTGGATTTATGACAGAAGAAGATAGAGCAATAAGAAATATGGAAGAAGGTGAGAGGAATTCAGGTGGCGGAAATAGATGGCCAAGACAAGAAACAATAGCTTTGCTGAAAATAAGGTCGGAGATGGACGTTGTTTTTCGAGATTCTAGTCTTAAAGGTCCCTTATGGGAAGAAGTTTCCAGGTACTATAATTGTTGTTACTTTCTTTATTGCTACTTCTTCTCTCATTCTCACTATCATCATCATCAGTTTCATGATGCACTGAATTGATGGTAACAGAATCTTTTTTCCTTCCTCTTTTCGGGAAAAAATAAATTAATTTAAATAATGACTAATATTTATTTTTGGGAAATGAAAAGATAGATCTATGGATCAGAATTCCATTGAATTATTGCTTTTTGATTAAAAGGGTCATTGTTTTTTTCACTACAATACAGCAAATTTGAGGGAATTCAGATTCCCTCCGGGTTTTGGGCCAAATTCAGTTTTGCTTTTTTGGCATTTTTCTCTGCCAATTCCCAGCAAGAAATTTTGGATAACACTCTTTATCTTTTTTTTTTTATTTTTTTTTTTAAGAATTCCAGTTCAATGAACTACCTTCCTCTCGAATTCAGCAAATAAGATTGATTGGTAATCAAATCTTATACAAGTAAAAAACAAGATTTATATTGCACCATGATTTTATTCTCTTAATTCTCCATTGGAGAAAAAATGTGGTTACTTCTGTAGTGTTCCAATAAATTCTTTCCACCTTCTGTTGTCTCTTTCAGTAACCTTGTTTAAACACTCTCAAATACCTTAATCTTGATTAGTGATTTCTTAATCTTCATGTTTATTTTATGTGGTAAATAGTAGTAATACTACATCGAAATTTGTTTTATTGAATGAATTCAATTATATTAAAAAATTAGAGTTTGGTTTTCGTTGTTGTACTTGAGTGTTTAATTAATTAGCCATTTTCTCTAATACAGTAGTAGTAATTTTGATGTATTTGTTCAGGAAAATGGCGGACCTCGGTTTCCATCGAAGTGCCAAGAAATGTAAAGAGAAATTCGAGAATGTTTACAAATATCACAAGAGAACGAAAGATGGTCGAGCTTCTAAAGCAGATGGAAAAACTTATCGTTTCTTTGAACAATTAGAAGCTCTTGAAAATAACCCTTCTTCTCATTATTCTTTATTACCACCAGCAATTACTTCTTCTCGTCCCCCACCACCTCCTTTGGAAGCTACTCCTATAAATATGGCCATGCCAATGCCATCTGGAAATGCTAATAATACCATAAATCAACAAGGTGGTGGTGGTACTACTACTACTGCTGCTGTTACTGTTTCATCAGCACCACCAAATAATACTAGTAATATTTTTGTACCTTGTCATCAAAATACAACAACCTCGTCTCACCAAAATATTCCGTTAATTAGCTCTTCCATGGCACCATCATCACAACCAGCTAATAATCCCATAAATAATCTTCAAGCGAATACAAATTTTCCATCCCATCAGAATATTTCAGCAATGTCTTATTCGACTTCTTCATCTACTTCGTCGGACGAGGATATACAAAGGCGGCATAAGAAGAAGAGGAAATGGAAGGATTTTTTTGAGAGGTTGATGAAGGATGTGATTGACAAGCAAGAGGATTTGCAAAGAAGGTTTTTGGAGACATTAGAGAAACGGGAGCGTGACAGGATGGTACGAGAAGAAGCTTGGAGAGTACAAGAAGTGGCTAGAATGAATAGGGAACATGATCTTTTAGTCCAAGAACGATCAATGGCAGCAGCTAAAGATACTGCAGTTATATCATTCTTGCAAAAGATAACCCAACAGCAAAACATCCAAATTCCAAGTAGCATCAATGTTGCTCCTCCCTCAGCACAAGTACAAATACAATTGCCCGAAAATCCACCACTTCCACCAACAGTGCAGCAACAAACACAAGCAACCATTCTAGTATCACCAGCGCCACCTCAACAATCACCCGCAACACCAGCTCCAATATCATTACCACCACAATCACTGCCACTAACACCGCCAGTACCAGCTAAGAACGTGGAATTAACACCAAAAAGTGATAATGGAGGGGGTGAGGGTTATAGTCAGGCAAGCTCTTCAAGGTGGCCTAAAACAGAAGTTGAAGCGTTGATTAAGCTTCGAACACAGCTAGATGTTAAGTACCAAGAAAACGGACCAAAAGGGCCGCTCTGGGAGGAGATATCAGCTGGAATGAAGAAAATTGGATACAACAGGAACGCCAAGAGATGCAAAGAGAAATGGGAGAACATCAATAAGTACTTCAAGAAAGTGAAGGAGAGTAACAAGAAGAGACCAGAAGATTCCAAGACTTGCCCATATTTCCACCAGCTCGACGCATTGTACAAGGAGAAAGCTAAGAACGAAACTTCATCTTCTTCATTCAGTAATCCATCAGCAAGTGGGTTTGCATTAAACCCCGAAAACAACCCAATGATGCCGATCATGGCTCGTCCAGAACAACAATGGCCGCTTCCTCCACATCATCAACAACACCATGAAAGTACCCGAATGGACCACGACCACGAGAGTGATAACATGGATCAAGACGAGGACGAGGAGGACGAGGAAGAGGAAAATGCGTATGAGATAGTGGCAAACAAACAACAATCATCAATGGCAGCAGCCAACACAACAAGCACCACCACAACTGCTGCTACAACCACAGTTTGAGCGAGCTTAGCACAGATCTCAAAGGGGAGAAAGAGAAGAGAAGAGAAAAGAAGAGGAGAGAAGTGGGGGCAAAAAGAGCGGAAATGTGGGTAAGTGACTGAACATTGGGAATTGCAAGTGGGTCAACAGATTCTTGCAGGAAAGTGTCAGATTGGATCAGATCTCAGAAAATTCCGGTTGGTATGAGAAGACGGTCACTCTGAAAAATAGCTCATTTGGAGGAAAAGGTGAACAAATTGACACATCATTTCATTTCATTTTTTTTTTTCCCTTTAATTTTGAGTTGGGAATGTTGGTAACGGGGTATAGTGTAGTTTTTGGTGGTATAAGCTTATTTGCACTTCCATTGTTTATTTATTAATTATCAAAATAAAGTTTATTGAGGGATGGTGAGGGAAGAGAAAAAGGGACATAAAGGGAGATTTTTAAAGGAATAAAATGAAGGGATAAAGTCTGTAATTTTTTTTACATCTTTTTTTCTTTTATATATTTCCTTTTTGTTCATGGGTGTAAATGTGAGAAATGGTTAAGTAGAATTACATCTTTTTGAATTATTTTGTAATCTTGTAGAATGTATTGAAGATCAATTTTTTTTTCTTCTTCCATCAAAACAAGCACATACAGAAAAATTCACGCACACCAACTTGTGAGGCAACATTTCACCCCAAGTTGCCAAAACAGCTACAAGTAAATTTTTGTACTTTGATTCCCTCATAGAACAAAGAAGAAAGAGGAATAAACATAACAACAAATGGGTCCTTGTTGCACATGATATCTAGTAAAAAATTATTTTAGAACTTGTTCTCTTTTTTTCTTTTGTATTATTTCTACAACTATCACATCTCTGATCATATTTTGAAATAGTTTTCGTTTTACTCTTACACAAAAGATCAGTGATTAGAAGTCATCGGAAGTAATTCTCATGATCAATGACGTATAAGTTTGGACCAATGTTTTTTTTAAAAAAAATCCATCACTAGCGTAAACCGGTTCGATAAGGACGGGAGTATGCTAGAAAGTATCGTGTATATGAGTTTAAGTTCTATATGTGAATAATGTAAAAAAAAATTATACAGTTTAATATACATCAGATAATTATATGTAAGTTTTTTACGATAAATATTTATTTTTAAGGTAAATTCTTCATTAATATAAGAAAAATGGGGCCCTCTTAGCAATAATAATGCAGCAATACTATATAGCTACCTATGGAGTGGGGTCATACAAACTACAAAGAAGAGGTTCGAAAAACTTCAAATCATTATAAGTGAAATGTGCATTATTTTCATTCAAGTGTTGACTTTCACATAGCCCACAAAATAGAATGGTTATTCATGTAAAGAAAGAATAATGATGATATGGATGGTGTAATAAAAAGAAGAAGATATAATTATTGATAAGTAGTGTAGCTAGCTAGTTCATGGAGATGCCTTTTGTTCCTCTTCTCACATGATGTGTAGGGTTAAAGTTATATATATATATATATATATAGTTTATATATTCCTACATATTTGTTTCACTATTTTAGTATTTTTTTTTCATTAGTACTCCTTTCAATCCAGTTAAGTATGGTTACTAAAATCCATATATCAATGATCATATATCTTGCCCATGAGTCGTATGACTGAATGAAAAAAAAAGCAGCCACGTGTACTAAACTTCCGCTGTAACGGAATGAATATGAATGAATAAGATTACGATGAATAAGAGCTATAGATTCTTTTAAATGTAATTTATCTTATAATAAGCTTTTAAATAATATGGGCATAGAATTTGATATGTCCTTATTTTATACTCTCGGGATAGAAAAAAATGTGGATGTGCCCTCCAAAAATCTTATGTATTACTAACTGAAATGTGTAAGATCGAGTTTATCAAATATAGAACTTAAAATTGGTACTCTCCTTAACCACCCCTCCTCAGAGGCGGAACCTGAATTTAAAGGCTACGGATATCACTTTTTATGTATATCGTATATCTATTTCTAGCCACAACAATCAAATGAAAAGGTAGACGATTCGATTAGGATTTTGTTACTCTGACTACGTTGATTAAGCCTTTTATTCACATACAAAAAATATAAGTTCGATTTTGTCTATTTACCTTTTTTCTAGCTTAAATTTAAATTATATTATGAAAGAAATTGCAAAAAAAGAAATAAAATAATGAAAGAGCACCTCCAATTATAAAATTTGCTTAAAAAATTGCTTAACTTCTACAAATTGTTTGTTTAACTAAAATTAATTCAAACGACTTATCGAAAGATTGCTTTTGAAGTAAGTATACTGGTACGGGGAAAGAGGAAGATTAATGCAAAGATATTTTATTTTAAGAAAGGAAGAAGCAGAAACAGAAACGTTAATAATATGAAGAATAACAAGAAAGAGGAAGATATGGAAAATAAAAGTAAGAAAAACATAGGTGAGGCCTTAGAGCTCAACCGAGGAAAAAATAGTTTGATCCCAACATATGAGATAGCATTAAATTTGTTAGAAAACAGTGTTTTACCACCAATATAAAGATTTTATAGTATAAATTTAAATTTAATCGAACCTCGAATATTAGGGGTTAAAAACACAAGAAAAAAAGAAAGAAGTAAAACAGGAAATAGTAACAGTAGTAGTGTTAAAAGAAGAGGAGGAGATAAGAAAGGGGCACACATGCAAAGAGCTGACAGCAGCAGCTATTGTTGCTTTCATATTTAAGCCACTTATGTCTTTTATAATATAATATAATATATATATATTTTCTCCTTTTTTTGAACTTATCTCACACACTCTCTCTCATCATATCGAAACCTTTCAATACAGTTTTACTAACAATTCCTTTCTGGACAAAATGAATGAAACTTCTAAAGTATAATTTCTCTCTCTAAGAAATTACCAACTCCTATCTCTCTATTTTTTATTACTTGTCAGAAAGTCCTAATGTAGTAGTAGTTGTTGGGGCCCACATGCCCCACCACACACCAAAGGAATCTGATCTATTCGGAGTTGTATTATTAATTAAATTAAAACACATTCTCTCCTATTTTTCTTTCAAAAATACTTCTCTATCTAACAATTCCACAATTCACAAAAGGTATATATGTATATGTTTTGAAATGTTACCTCATTCCAATGGGAGTTCTCGTACATTAATCTGAAAATAATTAATCCGGGTCACTACTTAACTGGTTAAGAGCTTGGTTGGATGGTTGTATTGTATTATATTGTTATTTTAAAATAATATTTATTTATTATTTCATTAAAATTGATTGTATTGTAAATTCATTATTCCGGAACAATAAAAAGTATTTTTTTTGAAACTACGGATTTGGTGTGGTGGGATTGTTTTCTATTTTTCTTTTTAATTATGTCCTAACTTATTACTCCACAATTCTATTTTACCCTTTACCTTTTTAAAAATTTTAACTCCAAATCTCCAACCTATAACCTACTTAGGTTTTTTTTCCAGAACTTCTGCCGCCAACGTTAAAGGTGTTTTGGCGCCTTCTGTTTCATTTTTTCTCCTATTTTGCTTTTAACTCAATTCTAATTAGTTGTGCTCCTTTGTTCTGCTTTCTTAAGATGTTTTGCCTTCTTCTGTTTTGTTTTTTAAATTAATTTTTTTGCATAATTTTTGATAAGTTTAATATTTAAACAATTGAGGATATTTTAGTAAACTTATCAGTTACAATACAGTACGATACAGTCAAACCATACAACAAAATATTAACAAATAATATAATCTATCCAAATATTATATTCATAAAATGATGCGATACAATACGATACGATACATTATAAAACGATGAGGAACAGTGATCCGAGCAGAGCGTAAGTAATAAGAAGTGATGTAAAGTGCAAATTGCAAATTATCGTATTTGTGTAGAAATTATCGCAAGTAAAACCGTCAATGCTTTTGAACACGCGAAATGAATTCAAAGATTTAAATTTAAGCGAAAATGTGGGCATAAGAGTTAATTTAATAAAATCGATGTGTTTGTATATAGTTATTGAGAAGTACAGCTGCAAGATTTTTCGTTTGCTG
Source organism: Nicotiana knightiana (assembly GCA_005239525.1). NCBI lineage: Eukaryota > Viridiplantae > Streptophyta > Magnoliopsida > Solanales > Solanaceae > Nicotiana > Nicotiana knightiana. The sequence goes on from MDKJ01073294.1 coordinate 9,446, forward strand.
CTTCTAAGAATTAATGAAGAGTTAAAGGTGACCTCATCAAAACCAGAAATATACTTTCGGCTTTAATTATGACGTCTTACATGCAAATGGAGTTGAAATATGTAGTACCAAATTTAGATACTAACAAAGAGAAATACGCAAAAGAGAAGTTTGCAGAAACTCAAATTCCAGCCTAGGTTAACACTATTTTTTTTGACATAAAGCTCTGTTCGGGAACACTACTAATGAAACACATTTTTTGATACTCTCTCATTCAATCTAATTTGACTTGGAGACTCATGTTATGTTTCAATTTCAATTTATTTGGATAAATACAAGACCTCATGTCTCCATCAACAACAAAAAGCACTATTTCTTAGTCAAACGTTCAACTTTATAAATATTTTTTCTATAAAATACTAAATTGGACTATGTATTAAACAACATTATTTTCTAAGTTTTGACTTATAATTACATATGCAGATAATAACGTTATTTAGTGCATGAATTCCTATTGAAGCGAAAAATAACCATTATGACCCCAACAAAAAGAGAAAAAATTAATAGTTGATATACACATACCGATTCTGCACGCAAATATTAATGATATGAAAGAACTAGACGGATTTTCCCCTCACTTCAAATATGATAATAGTTGTGTTTTCTTATTTGATTCTCTCTTGATCCCCTTTTGTTGGATATGTAATTGCTCCTCTGGTGACTTGAACTCACGATTGGAGTTGTAGTTGAGGATGCTGTCCATCTGAGCAACCTTTTTAATTTCTATGCAGGGTCGGATCCACCCTATGATACGTGAGTTCACGGGAACCCAGTAAGTTTTGCATATACCTTGTATATACATATTAAAAAATTTAATTAAATATCCATAAATAGTTGGTTGTGAACCTAGTTGCTTATTGTATATTTACTTAAGGTCGATATAGGAACCCACAAACATTAAATCCTCTGGATCCGCCTCTCTTTCTATGGACTCATGATGTAACAATAATGCATAATTAGACTCAATACATATAACTTAATTAAATCTTATGTTTATAAGTAGCAAAGCAAAATATTTAAGCATTAAGCGGCAAATACTACTAATTACAATCTCTCAAAATTTTATCTTACTAATTGAAATTTAGAAAAACCAAAATTGATAGAATATGGAATAAAAGTATATTCATCGATTTCTTTTATGGGTAAAAGGAATGTACGAGAGAAAATACCGTAAATAATTAAGTAGCAAAGCAAAATATTGAAGCATTAAACAGAAAATACTAATATTACATGAGAGTAGCGTAAGTGCAATAAGTTATAAGAAACATTGGGGGACCTGAATTAGTACAGATATGATGTGTTGGAGATACCAAATTCAGTTAAATGTACGAAGGCATCTTTAGTTACTACACCTTTTTCAAAAAAAATTCACACTTAGCCAACCAACTCGTACTGCCTAATACCTACTGCACTTTTAATATTTTGGTACCACAATTTAAGGTTCATTTTTTCTTTTTTACTACTTCACAGATTTTTCTTCTTTTTTAGTACTTCAATTTACAACTTTGGCTTTACTAATGACGAGAGATGACATCTTGGGTTAAGCCTTCTATCCTTTACATGCATTCGTAAAATTTTCACCAACGAAATTTAAACACGCAAACAAATTAAGAGAATTTAACATTTAACATATTTACATATATATAGTGTAATTTTCGGGCAAAGAAGGTTTAGTTCAACTCCTTCTGCCCACCTAGTTCCGCCTCTTGTTTATAATGTCAGCTCATTTACTACACTACAAAAAAATAGAATTAATTGCGAACGTTGTCGTTAAAACGTTCTTAGCTAGCAGAATTTCTTGATAATTCGTTGCTAATGGATCGCTAAATGAAAATTAGCGATAAATTTTTCTGTTTAGCTAAAATCTGATATTTTAGTAGTGCTATAACATGACATATACTCCTTTTATGTGAGCCGACAATCAAATTGAGATCAAAACGAAAATATAACGTCACAGGTTTCTAAATTAATTATAAGCTCCTTTTAAGTGAGTGCACTGTCAAACTTGAACAAAAAAATCAACAAATAATATCAAACATTTTACAATAACTCGGTCTGTTCCATTTATATGATTCCGTCCTTTTTAGTCTTTTTTTTAAAAGACACATTTCTTTGTTTCAAAATTAACTAATTTTAAAATTTTATTTTGCGCTTAATAGTATATTTGCGTACCTAAAATAAAATTAGCATGCGGAGCAGAAAAGTTTATTCGAAATAGGCCTTTTTTTTTTTTTTTTTGACGAAATTGGCCATTTGACTTCTTCGAAATTCGATAAGGAGTATGAATCATGATACCTAACTGCCGTTTTTATTTTTATATGCTTGTTAAGATCGATGTTCAAATGTCAAATTCCAAAAAGGAAACTTGTTCAATTTGTAAACTATTTTAACTAAAGCTCTTAAAATTGACCTAAATTCCTCCTACATGTGTACGTCTTGCATTATTTATAAAGATAAAAAGAGGACAAAAATCATGAAGCGTTTATTAACTGACGAATCATTAGCAACACGGAAGCAAAAAGCTCCTAATCCACATTAAAGGCATGATTCGTGATAATAGACGTAGTAAAATTCTTCTTGTGGTTGAAATTCAAAGAATTTGATCAACTTGTTCATGCGATTATTTCTGTTTCCTAAAGTAATAATTCATTGAAAACATTTGCTTTTCTTTTATGATGAGCCTTACGTAGTGTGAATCATGATTAATTTGAACTTCAATACGAATGTTTCATATCGAATGGAAACCAAAAAAAAAAGTTCATAGAAAATATCATGCAATGTAACGTACTCTTATCTTCTTATCGTTTTCCAACCTTTTTATTACATTAGGAGAAAAGGGAGAAAAAACGGATAAGGTGATGCATTTTTACCTATTGTATAATGATGGTTGTTCACAATTTTATGTAAGGAATGTGAATACCCAGGATATTAAGAGTTGCTTTGTGGATCTTACGCAATAGGGAAACGGGATATTTGTGTAAATATTTCTTCAAGGAAAAATGACTCTGTATAGCCGCTCTCAAAATAATAGTGCATACATACATTTTGTATGTTATACATAAAAATTGTACAAATTTTATACACTTTTTAGACTACCGAATATAAATAGTTTCTGATGTGGGTTAAAAGTGAAAAAAGCCCATTCCTTAATTGATTGTACGTCTCTGGGCAAATCTCTTATAGTGGGCTCCAAGCCCAATCTGTTGTGTCACATATAGACCAAAGGTTTTGGAGACAATTGACTCTCTGATGGTTGGTAATTTCTTCAAAAGAATCATTTGGAGCAGTAATTAGTTAACTAATAATAGTTCTTAATATCAAAACAGAGTTATAAAATACCGAATCTAGATGCACATTCCATGACTGTGTTAGTATATTCTAGTATTCCTAGAAAACAAATTAAATATATAGTGGTAAGGTGCTTATTCTCTCAAATGAGTGGTCTCTAGAAATTATTTTTTGTAGCTGATTGTCATTTGAAGGGCTACTCCCTGTAAACCTATTTAGTTTCCTTGGTTCCCAATTATGTGTCACGATCTGGAATCCCATCCTCGGGATCGTGATAGCACCTAATATTCCACTTGCTAGACAAGTCAACATTTTAAATTACTTAATCGATTTTAACAATTTAGATTCAAACCATTAACACAAATAAATTGTAATCATTTGAAATAGATCGATAAAATACTAAATGACGAAGTTTAAATGAAACAACCCAGTCGGTCGTTTTGAGCATTTGCATTCCGTTTAGCTATTTGAAGTCTTGAGCATCATCGTATGATGTATTATGACTTGTGTGAATAGCCGATTTTATTTTTAGGGTTTTCGGAAGTGATTTGGAAGAATGAATTTTATGTTTGAAACTTTAAGTTGGAAGAGTTGATCAAGTTTGGCTTTTGCGTATTTGACGCCGGAACGGAGTTTTGATGGTTCCATTAGGTCTGGATGGTGATATTGGACTTGGGCATGTGCCCAGATTGGCATTTGGATATTTCTAGAAGGTTTCGACGGTAATTGTTAAAAGTTGGGAATTTGAAGGTTTGAAAACTTCATAAGTTTGATCGAGAGTTGACTTTGAGGATATCTATTTCGGATCGTGGTTCCGGGAATTGGAATAGCTTCGTTATGTCATTTTGTACTTGTGTGCAAAATTTGAGTTCATTACAGGTTGATTTGATATGATTCGGCACGAGTTTTGAAAATCCAAAGATTTAAAAATTTCTAAATTTGAATTGTGGTACGATTCGTCATTTCGATGTTGTTATATGTGATTTGAGGCCTTGAGTAGGTCCGTAATATGTTTTGAGACTTGTAGGTATGTTCGGAAAAGGTACCGAGGAGCTCAGGTGAGTTTTGGGGGTAGTTTCAGACCATTTCAAAGCCATTTTAACTGCTTGTTTTTGGCTACAGAGGTGTGCATCGCGAACATCTGGTTGCGTTCGCGAAGAGCAAACAACAATTTGGGGCCTTGTGAACCGTGATCACGGAAGCATTTTCGCGATCGCGTAGAAGGAAATTTCTCCTGCACAGGATTGACTTTGAAAACTTATATCTCGCAATCGATAAGGAATTTGGAGATGATTGACGAGCTAAAAACACAACACAAAATTATGCTCGCTAGTCGAATATAGTATAGTATAATATCGTATCCACAGGGATTGGAGTTAAATAATATTTTCATAGTTTCTAGCTTGACTGCTATCCAGGAGAATCAACAATCGAGATTTATATGATTTAAACTAAATTAACTAAGAGTCTATAGCTAATTGACTAATGACAATCAGACAAAAGCAGCAAGGAAAATATCAATGGGAGAAAATAGGGGTTGATCAGATAGGTGAAAGATAATTGTCTGGGATTAACTCTAGTTAATCCACTTCTAATGTTCAAGTGAGTCTCTCGAATTCACTCAATTATTAGTTCAAATGTTTAGTAGAAAATCCTCTCTCGATTAAGTCTCAACCTCACAATATGAACCAATTTACGCTCGGTGAAGATATGCAAGAATTTGTAGTGGATTGGTCTTTAGGAGAAGGAGAACCTCTTTCGATTATCCTCCTAACTAGGTCTAGACAATAATTCAACTAACCTCTTTCGAATACTAAGAAGAATCAATGAATTCAACCAACAAGATAATGCAAAAACATCACCAGTTATGCCTCTCTCGATTACATGAACATGTGAATATAGATGCAACAAATTAAACATCCAAAATGGTTCAATTCATAAAAACAAGATTTAATATCCACAAACAAATATCAATACACCAAATCCATCGATCCCTTAAGAGAACTACTCCATAGATATGGAGTAATTCATCACAAATATAAAGAAAAACATAAAACGATCCAAACTCTTGTCTTGAGTGAGGAGTGAATGATGAATTTCTCGTGCTTTCACTTCTCCGCCTCCTCCTTAGCCACCTTAGGTCTTAGATGTGTCTAAAGTCCAGAAAATACCAGTTTTCATGTATTTATACCAAGTAGGATTCGGCCCAAACGAAATCATCCTTTCCTAGCCGAAATAGGAATACTTTGCGAATTTATTACTTTTCATGCGTCGAACTGTGCATAGCAGGGTGCATTGCATTAGTGCTTTTTCCCGACAGACCCTAAAAACCCAGTCTCTGAAGTTTGCTATTTTCTGACAGATTTTTACACCGATGCGTCACACTGTGTGTCGCCTAGTGCGCCGCACTGGTTGGGAATTTGGGAAAATGTAAGACATGAAAGTTGTATCCCTTTTAAATATATTTTCAACGATATATTGTGGAGACCAAACGGATTTCTGAGCGAAAAGTTATGTACATTTTACTGGACACTGTGCAATATGCCTGCTCGATTCTTTGTTTCGTTCTTAAAGTGCGCTATCATCCGTTGATCCTCGAATAAGATCCTAACTTAATCCTTGGGCTTTTTAATCAGACTTCAAAGCTCCAGAATAGCTTGAATTCATTCCATAACATCTACATAGATCAGAATCACTCCTAAGGCATAAAATACACAATTAGTGCAAAAGACTAGCAATTAAAGCTCCAAGTCAATTAAAATACAGTAAATTAGATTGCGATAAGCGAATAAAACATGAGATTATAGCCTACCATCAATTATCCAAAAATAAAAAGTTGAATTCCTTGCTGGCTAGCTTTCAAAAAGTAAAACGATTTGTCATTTGGAGTTTTATACAAAATGTTATGAACATTATACTAGACGCTGTCTGGAAGAGTTGTGCAGATTGTTCTTCGCGATCGTAATTGGTCTTCCGCGACCGCGAAGGGAATTTTTGAGTTGAGAAAATTTGTGCTTCGCGGTCGCAAAGTATTTTTCGCGATCGCGAAGGGTAAAATAACTTGGCAGAAACTATATTTTGGGGGTTTCAGCCATTTTATCATATTTGGAGCTATGTAGCTCGGATTGAAGCGATTTCTGAAGTGATTTCGCCATATGGATAGGGGTAAGTGTTATCTACTCGATTTTGATTATATTTCATGAATCTATCCACGTTTTTGTCATTTGGTTGATGATTTAAAAAGAGAAATTGGGGTTTTTGTCTAAAGTTTCATAGAGTGAATTTTCGAGTGTTGAACATCGATTCGGAGTGAGATTTGAGTGATGTATGGTTGGACTCGTAATTTAATGGCCTGTTGGATTTTGTTAGTTTTGTTGGATTCCATGGTATGGGCCCAGGGTTTGACCTTTTTGTTAACTTTGGAGCTTTTTATTAAAGTTTCGACCTTTATCACTTGGAATTATTTCCTCACGAATTATTTGATGTATTTGAATTGCTTTTGGTAGTTTTGAGCCGTTCAGAGATCGGTACGCGCGGGATGGTTTTTTGGGAGTATCGTTTGGTTTGCTCGGTATTGGATTTGTCTTGTTCGAGGTAAGTAACACTTCTAAACTTGGTGCTGAGGGTATGAGCCCCTAAATATGCGTGATATGTATTTTGTGCTGAGGTGACGTATATGCTAGGTCACTGGCGTGTGAGAGTGCACCGCGTGAATTGTGACTCGGTTATTTCTGTTGTTCTGTGTAGTTACCTAATCTTATTTGTAACCATGAAATCTCTATGTTCTAGAGTAATTGGGATATAATCCATGTTAGAAGTCATGCTTAGGCCACATGCTGCCACTGTTTGGACCCACAGAGGTCGTGCTACATGTTTAATTGATTGCTTAATTTGAAAGTTATACTTAGTCACAACTATTATTCGCATATCATATCTCAGTCTCTATTTTCCTTTATTTATACATCATATCATCGCTATTCGCTAATTATCATGATTCTTGTGAGACCGAGAGATTGATGATTGAGTGAGGCCGAGGTCCTGATTATGAGGATATCTATGGGATCGGGATGCATGCCGCAATATGTTTATTTGATTCATTCCATGATTGGCTTATTATAGCGCTTGGCAATCGAATTGACCCTCCGGAGTCTTCACATCCACAGTGGGCGCAGGTACTTATTGAGTGCGAGTGTCGAACGCGAGTGCCGAGCGATTGGGAGGATTGAGTGACTGTGAGGACTGAGTGATTGGGAGGACTGAGTGTTTGGAGGAGGGAGTGGATTAATACTCTGAGAGTATGCATATGGTTATTCACTATGTTGTATTGCATTCGACATGCATACTTGGCATATAGGCATAGAAATGCATTTTCCTCATGTTGTATGGCATCACGTCATTCATAACTTCTCATACACATTGACACAATTGTTTGAAACTAAATAAATAGTAAGTACAGAATGGAAAGGGGACTTCGGGGCTGCGGACGCTGAACAACCATACCTCAAGTCTCCTAAAGTAGGTGAATCCGAGCAGTCTCGCTATGCGCCGCTGGGATCCACACTGTTATCACCACAAGAAGTACATAAGTGTAGTATGAGTACAACCGACCCCATGTACTCTGTAAGTGGCGAGCCTAACCTCGATGACGTAGTTACAAGGCTATGTCAAATCACTTACAAATAACGTGTAAAAAATAATAATAACAGAAAAACAGGAATGGAAATAAAGCAATAAACTCATATAAACAGACCCAAAGGTCAACTACCAGAGACCCCAGAATAACAAAGTCTCAAGTCTCATATCACAATACCGAGGATAACTCAACAATCACAAACAATTAGACATATCAAATCCATTACGGCGCGCAACCCGATCCCACCATATCATCATCTGTTCATATCATAATCCGTCCTTATTCCTTCATATCATTTCACTACTATTCAATTCCGTTGCAGCGTGCAACCTGCTCCCCAAACAATTTAAAATCATCAACACAAACAATTCAACAACAATAGTTATAAAACATCAACATAAAGAAGGTGGATGTACAAGACAATAAAGAACCACAAAAAAATTGGAGAATATCTAACATCTCTAAATCTCAAACTTTACCAATTCATCAGTTCAGAACAGTTGAACAACTCAGGTATAACATGTAATAATTAAAATATACAATTAAGGCAAGTAAAAAAAAGTAGCAAATAAGCATAAGTCATGCGAGGAATGAACAAATTAAAGCAAGTAACAATTTGTAGCTTAAAAATCAAGTAAACACATGTAACAATAAAGCATAAAACAGGAGATATAATGAAATAAACGAAAACATGGAGATAAATATCCAAATCCAACATGCTTAATCCCATGATGGCATATATACACTCGTCAACTAGTATATATGCCATTTTCTCACATAATTCACATAACAAATAATTAAACAAGTCCTAATTTATTCAAATCAAGGTTAGACACAATACTTACCTCGCTCTACGAACAAATCAATCACTCAACCACGACTTTGCCTTTTGAACAAGCCTCCAAACCAACCAAATTTAGCAAATTATCAATCAAACGATTCAAAATAAGCTTTAAAAACTACCCATTAATGAAAGATGTTTAATTTTGATCATTTTTTAAAAAGTCAACAAAAGTCAATCTCAGGCCCACTTGGTCAAAACCCGAGATTCGGACCAAAACCCGATTACCCATTTACCCCGAGCTCGATTATGTGATTTATTTCGAAATTTAACCTCAATTTGAGGTCTAAACCTCAATTTTACATAATCTCCAATTTCTACCCAAATTCCTAATTTTTACCATGAAAATCCTAAAAATAATGTTGAAATCTCATGAAAAGTAATGGGGAATTGAAATAAGTGGATTAGCGTTGCTTACCAATGATTTTGTCAAGAAGAAATTCTTGAAAAATCACCTCTAGAGTGTTTAGGGTTTGGAGATATGGGGTAAAATGAGTTAAATCCCATTTCCCCCTCTTTTACACAGTTGCAGATGTCGCAATTGTGATGTCTTGTTCGCAATTGCGAGCATTACAAATACGAAACAAAGGTCGAAAATGCGAACCTTGTATCAGAAGCCCAAGTATCATAATTGCGATAAATTGATCGCAAATACGAAAATCCAACCTTCACAAATGCTCCCATATTCTTCGCAAATGCGAAAGTGTCCTATTTTGCCCGGTGTCGCAAATGCGACTAAGACGCCCGCAAAAGCGGCCCTAGCAAATTCGCAAATGCGAACCATTTCGTCATAAATGCGAGGTTACCCAATCCTAGGCCGTGCTCACAAATGCGAACTTTTGTTCGAAAAAGCGACCTCGCAATTGCGAGATTTGCACCAGGCACCAGAAGCAACACTGCCTTGGGGCTATTAATTCCATGAATCAAGGAACAACTTAGGAAGAACTTATGACAAATCTTTTTTCGAAAAAGGAAAGGATCGGCAATCATGGATCGTCTATGGAAGCTTTGTGCTTATTCTTGGAATTAATCATAACAAATTCAATTCTGAGGATCAATTCCCTTGGGGCTGCAAATCCTTCAACGGTATGCCCAAGACTCGCCAAGCCAAACAACTCAAGTATAAAATGAATTAGGTCAAGGGAGAAACATATAATTTGAACTAACCACTATCACTCCTTTTGTTTTATTCCAAACAAGCATTGTATTTCACTTTAGATCTATTGTGTAACTAGTGAGAGTAGAAAGAGAGAAAAACACTAGTGATGCATTATATCAAGAAGCGAGAAGTAACATAGTGACTAAGCTGTTGGTGTACAGATACATCAACTTTCTTGGAGAAACTTCAAATACTGAAAGAGAACACCCTTGCAACCCAAAGGGACTGGCCTTCAGTCGACTAATTAGTAAACTAGTCAACTACTTAGGGTACAAAGAAAGAAAAATCGACAATTCAACCCTCTCTTGTACTTTTAATTGGTATCAGAGCATGTCTCACACTTTTATGTTTTGCTTAACAGTTAGTGAGAAAAGATCATGTCAAATCAAGTAACAATTGGAGAACTCTTTCAAAAAAGTGACATCGCAAGTAAGGCCACCATACTTCAATGAACAACATTTCTCCCACTGAAAAGTACACATGGATATTTATGCAAAGTCTTATGATGTCAAAGTATGGCGTGTTATCGAAAAGGAAAATTATCCACTGCCAGCAGCAGCTCAACCACCCATTGATCCTGAATATATAGATGAACACAGAGAATGGCAAATGACTGTTGTTCAAGTTAATGTTAGGGCATGAAACTTGATTTATAATGCTCTAAGCGGAGAAGAGTATGAGAAAATTTCAAGCTGTGATACCGCCAAAGAAATGTGGGGCACACTGGAAGTTACCTATGAAGGAACTAGCAAAGTGAAAGAAACTCGGATAAACCTGTTGGTTCCCGATTATGAACTCTTCTAGATGAAAGAAGGAGAATCCACTAAGGAAATGTTTGCAAGATTTAGAAAAATCATTGGCGATCTGAAAGCCTTTAGTAACCTTACTCGAGTGGTGGTCAAGTTTGAAAAATTCAGAGAAGTTCTCCCACCACATGGTAGACAAAAATAGTTGCACTTGAATCTCAAGATCTAGAAAAACTTTCATATGATGAATTAAGAGGAGATCTCATAGCGTTTGAGAAAACCCATCTCAAGAAAACGCGTTAGGAAGAAAAGAAGAAAACAATTACTTTCAAAACTACAACTGAAGGACCTGAAAATGATATTGACGATGATTCAGAAGCTCTTGAAGAAGAAATTGCAGTGGTGTAAAGAAACATGAATGGATTGATGAGAAGATACAGAAACACAAAAAATGAAAGGATGTCATCCAGACGAACCAGGCAATACAATGAACAAGAAAAAAAAAATAGAAAAAGGCTTTGAATGTGTAAGGTATGGCCATGTTCAAGGTGAATGCCCAGATATTAAAAGAAAAGTCTCCAGAAGGTTCAATAAAAATAAATCCTTTGAAAGCTAGAGTGATGAAAAGTGCTCAGAACATGAGGAGATAACAAACATGTGCTTCATGACTATTTTGGAAAATGATATGAATAAATATTCTAATTGCTAGAGTGATGAAGATACATTAGATGATGATAGAAAAGAAGACACTTAAAACTGTTTCATGGTACGAGGTGAAACAAGCGAGGTAAGATCCTATAACTGTGATAGAATGTAATGAATTGCAGGATATTCTCGGCCTTACCCTAAAGGAGTCTCTAAATGTGTAGGAATGAATTAAAAAGAATCAATAGGGAAAAGAAGTATTGGGAACTTAAACTTGATGTTTGTGAAATTGAAAGAGATGTGCTTCAAGATGAGGTTCAGGAATTGCAAATGCAACTTAATGACATACACAAATTCACCAGTCACAATTTTGTCAAGTCTAACCAGGCGACTTGCAAGTCCACTAGAAAAGGACATGTTAGAACTGGGTCACAAGTACTAATATAAGTGGTAGATCAAAAACTGGATCAACCCCTATGTGTCATTACTGTAACAAAGCTGGACATAAATATTTCTTTTGTAGATTTCATAAACTGAATGTTTCAGGATGGATTTGAAAATCCAAAAATAACCCTGATTCCAGTAAAACTAACCAACAAGGACCCAAGCAAGCTTGGGTACCTAAAAGAAGGTGATAACTATATTTTGTAGGAACACCGTAGAAAGAGTCACAAAGAAAATGGTATTTAGACAGTACGTGTTCCAGTCACATGTCAGGCGATAAAAATCTGTTCAAAGAAGTTACAAAAATAAATGGAGGAAATGTCAAATTTGGTGATGATTAAAAAAAAAAATTGGCACTGACACAGTTGCATTCCGCAATAATTGTGATATTACAAAAGTATACCTTATAGATGGACTCAACTATAACCTCTTGAGTATAAGTCAGCTATGTGATTCGAGGTATGAAGTCAAATTCAATAAAACAGAATGTGCCATTAAAGATGAGTCAGGTAAAATCATTCTTCCAGGAAAAAGGTATGAAAATGTTTATATTCTTGATGGCATTGAAAATCTAGATAGTCATATCTGTTTGGCATCCATATATGATGATCCATGGCTGTAGATAAAGAAATTGATCACGCAAGCATGCTTCTAATTGAAAAACTGTCCAAGCATCATTTAGTTATTGGCCTTCCCAAACTCAATTTTTCTAGAAATCATGCATGTGATGCATGTGAGATTGGTAAAAAAAACTAGAAACTCTTTCAAAATCAAGGACATTTTATCTACAACCAAGCCTTTACAATTGCCAGCATTGGAGGTAAACAATATGCTTTTGTTATTGTTGATGACTACTCATGTTTTACATGGGTGATTTTCTCATCTCATAAAGATAAAGCCTTGAAAATTATTGAGATTTTATGTAAAGGAATTAAAAGAGAAAAGGGGTATCTCATCACAACCATCCAAAGTGACCATGAATAAGAATTAAAAAATAGAGCCTTTGAAGAATTCTGCAATGATTAAGGTTATACTCACAATTTGTCAGCCCCAAGATCACCCAAACAGAATAGAGAAGTTGAGCGGAATAATCGAGCCCTACAAGATATGGCTAGAACAATGTTATTAGAATATTCATTGCAGAAGCACTAAGCACATCATGTCATATTTTCAACAGATGTCTTGTAATACCCATTTTGAAGAAAACTCCATATGAATTATGGAAAGGCAAACATCCAAATATAGGCTACTTTCATCCGTTTGGAAAGAAATGCTTCATCCACAATAATGGTTAGGACAACCTTGCAAAATATGATCAAAGGAGTGACAGAGGTATTTTTCTTGGTTATTTTGTTAATAGCAGATTTTTTTGAGTTTGTAACACACGTACTTTGTAGAAGAATCAGTTCATGTTATATTTGGTGAAAATAATACCACGACCGAGAAAGGAATCATTGCAAGTGATGAAGATATCAACCAAGAAGCATCACAGGCAAGCAAGTCACAAAATTCGACTGATAGCGCAGACACAGTCACAAATTTGACTAGTGAACATGCTAGTAATCAAACTGAACCACAAAAGGCGTCAACTCCTCCTGCAGTTGGAATGCAACAAAATTAATGGAGAAGAGAACTAGAATATCCGCAAAAGTTTATCATAGGGATCCCAGCGAAGGAATGAAAACCAAGGTAGCTCTTAAGAAAAAGGCAAATATTGCACTTATCTCTCAAATCGAACCAAAGAAAGTTGAGGAAGCCTTAAAAGACTCCAGTTGGATACAAGACATGCAAGATGAACTCGGTCAATTTGAAAAGAATCAAGTCTAGGAACTGTTACCTAAGCCAGCAAGTGCTGTCATTGTTGGAACCAAATGAGTTTTCAGAAACAAGTTGAACGAGGATAGAAAAGTAATCAGAAACAAAACCAGATTAGTAGCTCAAGGCTATTAATAGCAGGAAACAGTCGAATATGATGAAAGCTTTGCTCCAGTAGCACAGTTATAGTCAATACGAATTCTTCTTGCATATGCATTCTTTAAAGGCTTTATACATTTTTAGATAGATGTCAAAAGTACTTTCTTAAATGACTTTATTGATGTGTATGTGTATGTAAAATAACCTCCTTGTTTTGAAGACTCACAATGTCCTTACCATGTGTTTAAGTTGACTAAAGCCTCGTATGTACTCAAACAAGCTCCTCGGGCCTGGTACGAAAGGCTTAGTTCATTCCTACTTGATCATGGGTTTACAAGGGGTAAAATAGTTACTACATTATTTATTAAAAGATCATCAGGAGGTAATCTCATTATCCAAGTCTATGTTGACGATATTATTTTTATAAGTGCTAATTCTCTCTTATACAAATTGAGTATGATGGGAGAACTCACGTTTTTCCTCGGACTTCAAATTCAGCAATCCGAGGAAGGAACTTTTATCTGTCACACCAAATATACAGAGAAATTGATTAAAAAATTCGGCATGAGTAGTGCTAAAGCGATGGGTACACCAATGAGCCCATCAACAAGTCTTGACAAAGATGGAAAGAGAAATCTAGTTCTAATTGTAACTGATTTCATCATTTTCTTCCGTTTGAGCATTATTTGGTCAATTTTTTGTTGTTTTTCTGCTACTGGGTATGTGATGAACCCATGTACTTCTTCATTGAATGTATTAATGAAGATTTAAAATACTTGATGTATCCATGTTTAATTTCGTGTATTCATTGTGATTGATTACCATATTTATTTACATGTGTTTGTTCCATTATGATATGATTATAACTGTCTTTGTAAGCTGAAAATTCTGAGTTGAATTTGTTCAAGTGTTTGAAAGGCCATGTCACAGATTCAACTTATTTAATTACTGCCATTCATGTATTAGTTCTAATTTGTAATAAATTTGAACTTTAATTTGTTCATATGACTTCTAGTGTCAAGAGTTAATTGAGATTATAGTATGACCACTAGAGAATCTATTGGGCTTATGAAGTTCTGGAAGTAACTTGAAGTGTTTATTGATTTCGATCATTTGAAATTGGTTATTAGAAAATATTTCAAATCAGTTTAGTTACATCTTTTAACTCAATTAAAGCGTAGAGTTCAAGAATTGGTCGTTCCTGACAAGTATGGTTTGTGATATTAATTCCAGTCATTGAAACACTAAATATTTAACCATTTAGTTGTAATATGAGGTTTCCTCTATATGAGTAGTTGATCTTTTGATTCATGACTGCATTGCTTGATAAAAACGGTTCAAACTAGTATTGCAGGTGTAAAGCAAATGCACGTTTTCATCACTGTTGATATAGACAAATGAAATGCAATGTTTCCACTGGCCCAATAATGACCCCGAACTTAGGAAAAATAAATAATTCATTAACCATTCGTAGTTGAATTAGGCACGCTTTAATTAATAATTTGTCATGTTTGTGGCTACATTTCTCATGGCATAACTATGACACGTCATCCCAAACTCAAGTACACATTCGCGACTTGACACTTTGTTCCACTCCTTTCAAAGAATAATAAAATAAATATGTTATAAATTGTGGGTGTGTTTCACGTGGCATGATTTACGATATGTATAAAACAATAAGAGTACGACATTGTTACTTGTTTAAAATAACTCCATAAATATTAGAATGATTTAAAAGATATGATTAAGAGCGGTAAATATTTAAAACGCACATAGGTTTAAAATATGTAGTAATCAGATTATGAAACCCGGTATAATTATAAAGCGATCGTGCTAAAACGACGGAATTTGGGAGTGCCTCGCAACTTCTCTTGGGTTAACAGAATTCCTTATCCGATCTTCTGTATTTCACAGATTTTAACAGAGTTAAAAATTTTCTTAATTTAGAATTTAAAGTAAGCGGTGACTTGGAGCACCTTAAATAGTTATCCCAAATAGTGACTCTTAAAATGTTAATAGTTAATCCCATTTTAATAATATCACTTAAAATAAAAAAATTTCTTCCCTCGAAAAAGGTGGCGTGACAGCATAAATTGATAAAACAGAAATAAATAAGATAATATTTCCTTCATCAAGAACATTACAAATGAATCTGCCAACTCGCACCTTTAGGTAAAACTATGAAGGCAAAATTTTCTATGATTGGCATATATTTTTGGGGTTCGAATTTACTGGCTATCAGTGTTAATCTTTGCATGCAAAATAAAATTCATTGGCGTATCCAATTTTTAAGTAGATAATATGGATTTTATTCATATTTGACCCATATATAAACATTAACTCATATTTTAATGGATAATATAAATAATTAATTATCTTTTTAATTAATCTATTTTGTCACCAGTAGACCAGCTTATAAGCTTATCAAAACACAATCTTAATTCCCAAAGGCATGGTTCTAGAGTGGTGGGAGATAGTTTTGATTCCACGAATTCCTGATGAAGATCACATGCAAAATTTCTCTCTATTTTTCTAGTCATCCTTCTAAAGCTTCTCCCTGGTACTAACTTCTAATTGATTTAATTAGCTTATTCATGAATATTTTATATAAAGATGATGAAAACAGAAATTACTCAAAAGTCACTATAAGGAATGGGTTATGAGGTCGACACGAATAATAATCCTTCACAATTGCTCGAACAAAAAGATTTTTATTTCAACAATCTTAACAATGATCACGAAAAATAATGTCATGACCTAAAATACATTGTAGATCGTGACGGCGCTTAACGCTGGCGTCAGACAAGACAACAACGATTGATCAATTTAATTACTCATTTTATTACTTTCGAAATTCACAAATTTTAGTAAGAAAAGGAAAATAACACTTTTAAATCCACAAGAATGTCCAAAATTATAGTTTATAAGATAAATGAAAGGCGATGATAATATACAGAACCGTAAGCATCAGCTAGTATACTTCAAAATTCAGTGTCACAAGTACATGCACATTTACCAAGGAGTGCAATAATAATACGACATCTTTCTAGAATGTAAATGAGAGAGGATAAATTAAATAATACGATGGAGACTCTGTGGACTATGATGCGTAGCTTGGAATGCTGCTCACATAAAGTTTTCTCATTAGTTGCGTCTACGTGCCAAGATGATCACAAATGGACCTGTCAGATCCTGCACATTTAGTGCAGAAGTGTGTCATGAGTCCGTAAATCAACGCGAACCCAGTAAGTATCTTTCCTAACCCTGGAGAAGTAGTAACGAGGGGTCGACATTGACACGTACTAGTGATCCATTAAAGCAACATAATAAATCATAAGCAGATATGAAGCACACAATAATAATGGGGTAAATATGTAATTTACATAATCTTCCAAGAATTTCTTTAAAGGGTATGAATTTCTAAGTCTTGTATTCTACCTCAACGATTAAGACATATCAAGTGCCAGAATCAAACGGATAAGGAATAGCATATAAAGAGCCATGCATAAGTGGAAGGATAATCTCGTAAATATTCGGACTGCCAGCGGTATAACACACGATTATCCCGAGGTCATTCGACCCGATCCTGAATAATGTGTACACTTCCGAGGGTCAAGCGGCACGAACCATAGATGCATATATTATACTGATGAGGCATTTGGCCCGCTCCACAAGAAAGGAAGGAAATTATCGAACTTACGAGAAACGTGCTTACAATGCAGACATGAGCACAAAGTTAATATAACCTTTACCGTTTCTCAAATAACTTGTCAACTCAAGGTGATAAGGCTCGGCCTAATATATACACATATTTATAAGTCAATTTCAATTATAAATTAAATTAATTGAGCTAATAGAACGAGTTCAAATAATTCAAATATTACATGATAAAGTCCTAAGTTTACCCGGACATAAATATGCTTTAGCTGCGTACATGCGCTCGTCACCTCGTGCATACGTAACACCCACAACTAGTATCACATAACAATTACATCACCTAGGGGGTAGTTTCCTCCTCACAATGTTGGACATGAGACTTACCTCGCCCCGAAGTTCCATAACCAGATCCATTGCCTCTCTAGTTCTTCAATTAAACCAGAAACTAGTCAAATAACGTGCAAATCAATCTAAATATACTTCCATTCTTACAATTTAACTAGCTATAAAAATTTCCAACTCTGCTCGAATAGTCAATAAAGTCAATCCTCGGGCTCACCTGCCCGAACTTTGAATTTTTTTGAAGATAAACTTTACCCATAACATTATGAACTCAAATATATGATTTATTCCCAATTCCATGTTCAATTTCGTGGTAAAAATTCAAAAATATTAATTTCTAGGTTTTCTCTTAAAACCCCACAATTTTCACAATTATGTTTTGTATTTACAAGCCCAACTTCATATTTTTTACTCACGACTTGTAGAAATTACTTACCTCATGATTGACGATAAAAAATGGTGCTCCAAAATCGCTCCAAGACCGGCTCCCATGGAAGAAATGAAATGAAAATGGGCCAAACCCACGTACTTAAACAAGTCTTCTTCCCAGTGTTCATCACACCTGCGGTCACTTGACTCTGCGGTTCCGCAGGTGCGGCCAGAATATTTGCTCTTGCAATCCCCTTCAGGCCTCTCCTCCTCCGCATCTGCAGGCAGGCTTTCGCACCTGCAAAGCCGCACCTGCGCCCGTTCCTCCGCTTCTTTGGAAATGCCTCATTTTCCCCTATTTCGCTTCTGCATCCAATAGCACGCAACTGCCGGATCGCTGGTGCGGTGGATTTTTCTCGCGCCTGCGAATCTATCCAACCTCATTCCCCTCCACTTCTGTGAACCTTTTTGCCGCTTCTGCGAGCTCGCACCTGCGGCCCTTTCCACGCAAATGCGATTGCACCAGATCTCAGCTGCCTCATAAATTCTTCCAAACCCAAATCCGATCTGTTTCCATTCCGATTCGCGCCCGAGGCCCCCGGGACCCTGTCCAAGCGTACCAACACATCCCAAAATATGATACAAACTTAGTCGAAGCCTCAAATCACATCAAAATTATGAATCGACTTAAACAACTTCGCCGAACACATCTGAATCATATTTAATCATTTCAGAATGACGCCAAACTTTATGCACAAGTCATAAATCACAATACGAACCTATTCCAAGGCTTGGAATCTCAAACAAACATCGATAACACCAAAGCCTACTTCAAACCTAACGTAGGAAATTCTTAAACCTTTGAAATTCTAGACTTCCATAATAAGCGCCGAAATGCTTTCGGACCACCCGATACTCAACCCGAACATACACACAAGTACGAAATCATCATACAAACCTATTGGAACCTTCAAATCCCGATTCTGAGATCGTTTACTTAAAAGTTAAACCTTAGTCCATTCTTTCAACTGAAAGCTTTCAAAACTAGAATTTTCCTTCTAAAACCACTCTGAACTTCGCAGAGTTCAATTCCGACCACGCGTACAAGTCATAGTACATGAAGTGAAGCTTCTTAAGGCCTCAAAACACCGAACAACATGCTAGAGCTTACAATGATTGATCGGGTCGTTTTATCCCACTTAAACATACATTCGTCCTCGAATGTACTAAGAACTGCAATTGAGTTGGCCAAAATCACTGTTCAACACCTTTTGCACCTACCCCTGCGACCACAACCCAGTTGAGTACATTAGCTCGAGCCAGACTGAAGATCCCCCTTTTTTTTAGTTAATAAGCCTTAGAACCAAATTCCAACCTCCGAATTTCTCTACATGAACCGATTCTAACATACGAACACCGTATCAATCACTAAACACTATACCAAAATATGATCATGCACCCAAGATGACATCATACAACGTGCCGCATAACTCATTTGCCCAAGGCAACCTCCTCCAAGAAGAACAACTGCAATTTCACTCACCCGAAGCCCGTAGTATATTTCATAACACATATAGCCCTGTTCCAACTCTCCCAATACTGCCACGATGGAAGAGATGTGTAGAAACTCATAACTACTTGTCGAATCAACAAATCATAAAGTCTCTCCTCCTGACAAGGACCATTACCTCATTCTGAACTAAATAACAATATTTTCTCTTTAATATACCTTATATAAATTTGATGCACTGATTTCAGGTCCAATAATATTGTCTCACCCAGTACAAGCTGTTCGGGCAATAAGCCACCTCAAACACCGTCTAAAATCTTATATGACGCCATCAGTGTGCCAACAAGCTACAACCCGAATATGACTCATAATGAAAAAAACAAACTCTAACAAGGAAATCCCAGCCCACATAACGAATGAAATGACCAAGCCTATGTTATGGTTCCATCTCGGAGATAAGAAACAAGGCATACAAATAAGTATAAGGAACCACACTTAAAATCTCACTGTTGCGGCGTGCAACCCGATCCAAACATGGCGCTGTTGCGGCGTGCAACCCGATCCGAATATGACATCGTTGCACCACAGAACCCGATCCACACAACATACCCGTGGCGGCTTGCCACACGATCCAACAATATACCTATGGCGGCGTGCCACCCGATTCACACAACAATCAACAAGGAGACACCCATCAAGCCAAAATTCTTATACTTACGAATGCTCGAATATCGACCACAAGCATGCCAAGTGCATAATACAACCTTGGGGAGACGGATAGCGCCATATGCTACAAAAATCTAAGCACGACTAAGGTGAAATAAATGACCTGTATCTCGAGAGATCCTGCTGATATAACGCCACAAACTACACATGATCACAACACACGTGCGAATAATCAAGCCGTCTCACAACCCAACTGACACAATAGAGTATTACATGAACGTCTGAAAGCTTTGGCCGAGGGGAAAAGTATACCTAGTCCTAGTCAGACTGACCCTAGTACCGGTTCAAATAAATTTCAAACTAGAATTAACACTGTTATCAGTGGTATTTTATATTATGATCCAATAAAAGGTCGGGAAGAATTGGCAAAAATGGTAACTGCTATGTGCTTACCCTATAGTTTTCTTTCTGACCCTTCGTTTGTGCAGTATAGTGGTTTAGCACTTGAATATGATGAGTTGGCTGGACTTTAGAAAGCAATAGCCTCAATTAGAATAAATACTCAAACTATTTATAATGCTTATCAAGTTGCATCAAATCATACTAGATCAAATGTTACAACTCCTTCTTCTTCTGATTCTCAATCATCTAAAGGAACTGGGGGAGTAAGAGCACTTAATGCGGGTTATTTTGGTTCTAGTAGTAATGATTTTTCACAACTAAATGAGCTTAAAGTTTATTTGTCATAGAAAAATTAAGGAAGTGAATCCTGATGGCTCCTTTAATCTTTTGCAATGGTGGAAGGACAAAGAAAAGCACTTTTTGTTTTTTTCAAGGATGGCCCAAGACATTTTAACTATTCAAGCTTCAACAGTGGCATTGGAGAGCGCTTTTAGTCAAGCAAGACTTCAACTCGATGATTATAAAGCGTCTATGAGGGAGAGCGTGGAAAAATCAGTACTTTTCAGAGATTGGATCTGTTTGGAAAGAAGAAATTTTGGACTTGCTGAATCACAACCAGAGGAAGACCAAGCTTACGAAGAAATGCTAGCTGAACTTGCTGAGGATGCTGCTTCGCCCGACAATGGAAGCGGCGATGACCAAGCTGCTTTTCCGCCACCACCAACGGAACTTCCTCCGAACCTTGAAGGATTTATGAAGTTTGTAAGAGATACCATGTAATTTGTATGAACAAAAATTAGTATGTATTATGTAACTTGTATTTTGGCAAATCTTGATTAGTTTCTTTTTCCTCTCAATGGTGGTATTAGCACCTTGTTGTGCTCATTCCATAGGGGGAGGAAGACTAAGAAAGATATTGTCATATTTTCTTAATGCTATAATAAAATTACAAGGCATTGCTTTGAATATCTTTTTACAATATTTTTGTATTTAAATTTGAATTAAAAAATTTAGGTCACAATTTTATAATAAAATTATGAGGCATTGCCTTTTATTTTTTTTAACATCTTTTTGTCTCTAATTTCTATTTAATTTTTTTTTAAAAAAATTAGCCGTTGGGTCCACTAAGCCCGCAGGCCCGACCCGTTTAGCCCGGGACCATAAGTTCGTGGGCCCAGTCTTGGGCCAGTTCCTACAAAAAGACCGTTTAGTGCGGGACCACTTAGCCCGTTTAATTAAGGATCGACCCGCGACCGGGAACGCGACCCACGAGACCGGCCCACATGCCACCCCTACTCGGGGATTTCGCCTCGCCGAGGAATATGTAAAACACCTCGACTTGCGCCCACACCTTTTACAACACTGGTCACAAGTACATGAGCATTTACTATTGAGTGGAATAAAAATACGACGTCTGTCTAAAATGTAAATAAGACAGGATAAATTAAATAATACGATGGAGACTCTATGGACTACGATATATAGCCTGGAATGCAGCTCACATAAACTCTCCTCAACAACAATGCCTACGCGCCAAGATGATCACCAAATGAATCTGTCAGATTCCGCACATTTAGTGCAGAAGTGCAACTTGAGTACGTAAATCAACGCATACCCAGTAAGTATCTAGCCTAACCTGGAGAAGAAGTGACGAGGGTTCGACATCCACTACTAGAAACACATGGTTTTTCCATAACGATATCAGTGGGAAACCGGTGGGAAAATCGTGTTTTCCCACCGTATTCCCATTGAAACAGATCACTGGGAAAACGCTTGGTGGGAAATATCTTCCCAGAGAAGAGGTGGAAACTTTCCCATAGATTTCCCAGTGAAGTATTAAAAAGAAAATTAATGAAGTTTCACACCAATAATCAGTGGGAAATATTATTAGTAATTTTTATTAATTTTAATACATTTAGCCAGGGAAGTGGTGGGAAAAATTCATGGGATCTAAAAATAAAGTATGAACTTTCCCACAACTAACCGTGGGAAAGGTGCAAATTCTGAAAAATAAATTATGAACTTTCCCATCGATATTAGTGGCAGAAATGCAAATTTTGAAAAAAAAAGTAAGAAATTTCCCAATGATATAAGTGGGAAATATGCAAGTTCTGCAACTAAAGTGACAACCCTTCCCAAAAATTCAGTGGAAAATCTGGAAATATTTTTTGTGCACAATGTTGCTTTTTATAGTGCACCACCTGCCAAAGCAAAAAATACAACCACCAACAACCTAAATACAATTAAACATTCACACAAATTCAGCATCTTCCGATCTATTTCATTATAAACCAACCAAAATTGAAAATACTAGAAACCAATAATGCAACTAAACATTCAAATAATAAATTCAACATTCAATCTTATCCAATTGATACATAATATTCAACATTCTAGTCCCACTCAAAATCAAATTAATAAAAGAAACTACTTCTTAGTCTTGTTAGAGCGCGGTGGAGAACATGGTAGAGATGCTAAGAGGGAGTTTAGCTGGGCCTTTAGGCTTTCAACGTCACTAGTGACACGTGTAAATATAGCATCCTTTCGCCTCATTTCTTCCTCCCTCCACCTCTCCTCTTCCTCCCTCCGCCTATCTTCTTCCTCCCTTCGCTTTGCCTCCTCCTCCCGCGCAGCCCTTTCCTGTGCATACAACTCAGTGATCTCTGCTATTCTTCTATTCAATAGCTCAAACTCATCCTGATTAATCGATGACCTTGAGGAAGATGAGCCACCATAAGACCGATGACTAGAACTAAACTCTGATCCAAGGCCGTAAACTCTTACCTTATGTACAAGTCCATATAATTATACTGGGATGGTTGGATTGGTTTTCCTTGATCATCAGTTGGTTGGCTTTGAATGAACTCCTCCAAGTATTATTTGAAAGTATTCTGCAAAAAAATTACAACTATTATATGAACAAATTTAATTAATGAAAAATATTAAAAAGTAACTTGAAATCTTACATATGTTGTCTCAGCTCGTGGCTCGATCCAAGTTGTCTTTGTTCCATCCTTTAGCGTCTTCATATATGTATACTCAAATACCTCGTCTTGAGTAGTTGGTCTTTTTAAAGATTTTCCTGTTTAATACATTATCAGTTACAACTTAGGAGTTGGAAATAAGTGGCAAGAAAACATCTCAACAACCAGATGATGTGAAAATCAAACCTGAAGGACCATACTGGGATTTGATGAAGAGAATTAAAGAATCAGAACCTCGGAGTTATGCCATGATTCATGACACTATCTATGATCTAGAGCCTAGTTATGCTGAGCTTTATCAGAAAATCAAAAGTAAGAAACTATGGCTTATTGGTCCTTTGTTTCATTTTTCAAATAGAGACGAGGAAATTAACAAGTCAAGAACACTGCTACCATTTTTTGTTCCATTCAATCCTACAATTTTTTGTCAAATTATGAAAAAATCAATCTTTTTATGATTTGAATTAAAAAAAAACAAACCAGAGAACAAAATCTGGAAGCAAAAACTTGAGATGACCCAAAAGGTCATCTCGTGTAGTTGTAGCTAAATCTATTTTTCGAGGCCGTGAAAGCCTCCTTTTATCTCACCTCGATATGCATGCGCATCCTGGGCATGTAACCGGGAAGCCGTTATGTGGAAAATTGATAAAACAATGTTCTGATAATGATTATTTAAATAAAGTTAACTTTGGTCAACATTTTTGGTAAACGGACCCGGACCCGGACCCGTGATTTGACGGTCTCGGAGGGTCCTTAGGAAAATGTGGGACTGGGCATATGCCCGAAATCGAAATCCGAGGTCCCAATTACGAGAAATGAATTTTTAAAGAAATTATTTTCTGAAAAATAATAAAGACTTCTGAAAATGAACTTTGATGTGAAATCTGTGTTACCGGGCCTGTATTATGGTTCCGAAGCCCGAAACAGGTTCAATATGTGTTATGTGAGTTATCTGTAAAATTTGGTAAGAAACGGACTTGGTTTGACGTGTTTCAGATCAAAATTTGAAAATTTAGAAGTTTATGAAGTTTGAGAAAATTCTATAGATTTTGGAGCTTAATTAATTATTTTTGATGTTATTTTGGTGGTTTTATTAGTTGAATAAGTCCGTAGGATGATTTTGAAGTCGTGTGTATATTTGGATTTGAGCCCCGAGGGCTGGGGTGAGTTTCGGGTAGGGGTCGGAGTGCAAAAGTGTTAGAAAATCTGGTGTAGAGTGAAGTTGCTGGTGTCTGATGCATTGCACTATGCAATCGCACAAGTCTCTCTGCAATCACATAGATTTAAGTAAGGGGGAGGTCAGTTTCCTCTATGCGATCGCATAGCACTGTCCGC
>ML411405.1:6171-26421 GCA_005239525.1 Nicotiana knightiana
ATACATACGCCCAAGTCTGAAATCATCATACGAACATGCAGGAACTTTAAAATCCTGATTCGGAGGTCATTTACTCAAAATTCCAATCTTAGTTGATTCTTCCAGCTTAAGGCTTTTGAAATGAGAATTTTATTTCCAAATCAACTTTAAACTTTTCGAAATTCAATTCCGACCACACCTACAAGTCATAATACCTGAAATGGAGCTGCTCACGGCCTCCAACCGCTGAACGACGCGCTAGATCTCAAAATGACCGGTCGGGTCGTTACATGCAGCGTCCACAAATAAAAAGGACGTCAATACGAATTAAGTACTGAGTATGTAAGGCAGGAAAACATAAGTAAGAACAGTAATGTAAATAGGGATAGAGTATATATAACCTCTAACATCTGGGTACCTCTGAGGGATACTGACATGAAATGCGTGATACATACATATATANATGGTTATTTTATATTGCAGAAGATAAGCCTTTAAATGGGCTCTTTGTCCGACCCAAAATAGCCTCTTTTTGGGCTCTCATTTAACCAAGTAGGTGACACACCTACTTGTCACCTAACAGCCTGTGCAGTCTCGCAACAATGCCTATATCTCTCTACTCCAATGTCGTATTGATAAACGGTTTAATGCGTTGAAAACTAGACTCATAGATATTCAATTTGGTGGGTAGATCACCCCGTAATTCCAAATAAATTGGGATAAAAGCTTAGTAACATTTGACCTAAAGTTTAAATATAATTATGAACATAAGTTGCGACACTTTTTGTCGACTTTTGTTTCATAACTCGTTTGACTTCAAGAATTATGATACGGATATTATATGATTCAAAACCTTAAAACACAACCTCTTGAGAATATTAAGCACCGTAAGGCTTACCCAAAAATATGGGTTACAACATCCTTGATTCGCTTAACTTCTAATACTTGTTAATTACCCTTATACACTCTTGTATCATTTAAGATCAATAGGATTAACTTCTTATCATCTCAAAGATAATATCTTCTCAAATTTATGTTGACTAACTTATGGCATGAACTAACGTACGTGAATATGGGTTGTAACAGATCCGTAAATACAATGAGCGCTTTTGAGAGGCTCATTACGATGTAGAGAGAATATCAATTCAAATTTGTAGGGACCATGGAGCCAATGCAACAGTCACGAAAAATAGAGAGATATAGGAGACAAATTGGATTGGCCCAAGCTATTGTGAATATGTCTAATAAAATCTGGGCTTTCATTGACGAGAGCTTGGAAGTGACTATTATAATTGATATGGTTCAACAACTGACTTTGAAGTAAAGGTGTTAAAAAGATGGGACGGGCCGGGCTGGGTAGGGAAAAATTGAACCGTCCGGGTTCAGAACCGGGCCGGTTACGGGTTGAGGCTTACCAGGTTTAATGGGTTTGGGTCCATACGGATAAAAATTGAACCGTAAGGGTTACGGGTCAAAGGGGTCGGCTGGCCCGGATTAGCGTTAAATTATTTTTTTAATTTTTTTTTTGTATTTGTTATAACTATCGTAAAAATATAAACAAAAAAACAATTTTATAAAAATAGTGTTTGAATAAAGGATGCAAAGATTTTGAAATTCGTATATTTGAATATATCATTAAGAATTTAAATTTTAAGATAATAGAAATATAGAATACAATGAAGATGGTAAAAAATTACACTTATAATAATATTATTACAAGTTTAAACTTTCAAATTAAAGTTTACATTTAATACTTCAATGGCTAAAAGCCACCTGGCCGTTGCCAACGGTCCTAAACAACTTTTAAAAAAAAAGAATTTGAAAAACAGTCCTTAAACCGGGCCGGGTCGGGCTGGTTAACCAATTCTACAGGAAAAATTATTGACCGTGTTTGACCAGTCCGGGTAACCGGTAGAAAAAATGTAAACGGCCCAACCCCCTTACCCCTTAAACCCAGCCCCCTTTGTACTGGGCCGGTCCGGGTCCGGTTTCAACCGGTCTGGGCCGGTCCGGAAACGGGTTGACCCGGACCATTTGACACCTTTACTTTGAAGTTAGTTGATACAGAAAATAAAATGAAGTTCATTCTAACTTTGGTTTATGCAAAATGTGATGCGATAGAGATAATTGAACCGTGGGATTCGTTATACTATTTGGCTAGTGACATGACTTCTCTGTGGCTTGTTGGGGGAGATTTTAATGCCATATGGGATGGAGAAGAAAAATTTGGAGGTCTCCCAGAATCCTTAAATGAGGTGGACGACTTTAGACATTACATGAATACATGAAATCTTAGTGATATGGGATTCAAAGGGAGTATCTATACATGGTGGAATGGTAGAGTAGATGAGGACTGTATTTTTAAACGTTTGGATCGATGTTTTTCCAACCTTGAATTTCAGCAGTTGATGCCTGGAATAGAGGTCACACATTTATCCAAGATAGGCTCAGATCACAGACCAATATTGCTAAGCTTCAATCCAGATGCAACACCAATCAAGAAGTCGTTTAGATTTCTAAATTTTTTGGGTGAAACATGAATCATTTAAGGAGACAGTCAAAGAAAACTGGAGTGCAGACTTCCACGCAAAACCCTTCACTCTATTCAATTATAAGCTTAAGAAGTTGAAGAAAACACTATCAACATGGAGCAAGGCTACCTATGGAGATATTTTTCAAAAAGTCACAAGCTTGGAGGAAGTGGCTGTGGCTCATGAGGTTCATTTTGAGATGAATCCTACACATCTGAACAGAGAGAGATTACAGAAAGTGCAGGCTAATTTAATAAAATTCTGGGCAATCGAGGAGCAATTTTGGAAGCAAAAATCCGGAATGCAATGGTTTCAAGAAGGTGATAGAAACACTAAATTTTTCCATGCACATGTAAATGGGAAAAAGAGGAGATTGCAGTTGAAACGAATCAAGACATTAATGGTAATTGGCTTGAGGGCAATGAAACAATGGCTGAAGAGGCAGTATGCTTTTTCAGTGAGCAGTTTCAAGAACAAAGAGTCCCTACCACATTTATCATACTTGATCATGTCCAGACTTTGATAGTTGAGAACATAATAGAAACTTGATCGAACAACCATCGAAGGAGGAGTTTCAAAGGACAGTGTTTAGGCTTAACGCAGAAAGTGCAGGAGGTCCCAATGGGTTTAATAGATGTTTCTTTCAATCATGTTGGGAAATTATTGGGGATGATATGTTTGACATGGTCCAGGCATTTTTTTTGTGGACAAGAACTACCTAGATTTATCACTCACACAAATCTTATTTTACTACCAAAGAAGAAGGAAGTGAAGACATATGGAGACATGAGCCCAAGTAGTCTTAGAAATTTTATAAATAAGGTTTTCTCTTGAGTGATACGTGAAAGGTTAGTTGATATCTTACCTAAATTAATCTCTGATAAACAAGCAGGTTTTGTGAAGGGTAAAAGTATAGTGAAAAATGTTTTGTTGACGCAAGAGATTGTTATTGATATTATATTGCGCACAAAAGTTGGACCTAATGTTTTGATCAAGCTCGATATGACAAAAGCCTATGATAGGCTTTCCTGACTATTTTTGACCAAAATTCTGAGGAAAATGGGTTTTTGTGAGAGATTTATTGGCCTGGTGTTTGGAATTGTGTCAAATAATTGATACTCAGTACTTATTAACGGGCAACCATATAGTTTCTTTAAATCATCTAGAGGTGTGAAGCAAGGTGATCCTTTGTCACCTACTCTTTTTATTTTAGTTGTGGAGGCTTTGTCAAAGGGCTTGAATGCGCTTCATATTGTATTTTTGTGGCTTTGGCTTGCCTAAATGGAGTCCAAAAATAAATCACCTATCTTATGCAGAAGACACTATCATCTTCTCCTCTTCTGATGCTACATCTTTGAGGTTGATCGTGGTAGTTCTTAATTCCTATGAAGAAGCATCTGGGAAACTAATTAACAAAGAAAAATCTGCTTTTTACATGCACCATTCAACAACCCATGAGGTTATTAATAAGGTTTTGAGAATTACTGGGATTGAGAGGAATGATTTTCCTTTCACATATTTGGGTTGTCCTATTTTTTACACTAGGAGAAAGACGGAATTTTACCAAGGACTAATGGCTAAAGTTCTTGATAAACTTCAGGGTTGGAAAGGTAAAATGTTATCAATTGGAGGCTGAGTAGTCTTAATTTCTCATTTGTTACAAAGTATGCCGATACACCTTTTGTCAGCAGTTAATCCTCCTAATTTTGTGATAAACAAACTACACAAAATGTTTGCCGATTTTTTTGGTGCAGCTCAATTGGTGGAAAGGGCAAACATTGGGCTTCATGGAAAACCTTATGCTTACCTGTTGACGAACGTGGAGTGGGTTTTAGGTCACTACATGATGTATCAAAAGCTTTATTTTGTAAGCTTTGGTGGAATTTTAGAACAAAACCTACTCTATGGAGTGCGTTTATGAGCCTAAATATTGCAAGAAATTTAATCCGATGGTTGTTCCTTGGAGGAGGAACGCCTCTCATGTATGGAAAAAAATGTTACAATGCAGGGACATTATAGAGCACCAAATATTATGGAAGCCAAAGATAGGATCCTCCTTATTTTGGTTTGACAACTGGACGGGCTTAGGTGCTCTTTATTTTAACATACCACTAGATTTTCCAATTGATGAGACAATTAATAATATTTGTGAAGTTGTCAATAAAGATGCATGGGATGAGGCACGCTTGAGAACCCTACTGCCTGAGGATCTTGCTAATCACATTCTAGAGAACATTCAACCTCCCAGGGAACATGGTGTACTAGATAAGCATTTGTGGATGCTAGATTCCAAAGGTGAATTCACTGTTTCATTGGCATGGAACTACTTGAGGAGTAGAGGTGATACTAGTAGGGCTTATATGAACATGTGGGTGAAAGTCTTCCTTTTAAGATGTCATTTTTCATGTGAAAAATGTGGAAAGAAAATTTACCTTTGGATGATGCAATAAGACGAATGGGATATATGGCTACATCTAGATGTTGGTGTTGTATAAATCCACAAAATGAATTTAGCACACGTATTTGCTACTAGAAATATGGTAAAAAACGACCACAAATAGCGACCAACGTTGGTCGCTTATGTCAAATTACTAACCAAAACGCGTCCAAACATGCTTGGTCGCTATATTGATGGTCCTTTTACCTTAGCGATCAAAGTTGGTCGCTAATTAGCGACCAAAGTTTGGTCGCTAAGGTAAAAGGACCAACTGTGCACTGTAAACAAAATACCGACCAACTTTGGTCGGTATAATATTTTAATAATATAAATTTACCGACCAAAGTTGGTCAGTATATTTAAATTATGATATTTTATTAATTATTATAATTTAAAAATTACCAACTAATGTTGGTCGGTAAACTAAAATATATATTATTTTAAAAATATATATATTTAAAAGTACCGACCAAAGTTGGTCGCGAATTTTAAAATATGGGTTCATAAGCGACCAACCTTGGTCGCTAATGTTTAATTTTTTAATTTTTTTAGTCATAAGCAACCAACCTTGGTCGCTAATTCCCAGATTTTTTTTTTAATAGAAAAGCGACCAACTTTGGTCGCTTTTCTGGGTTATAATTTTGGCATAAAATGCCTGTTTTGGCAGCTACACCACCTGCCAGCATACCAAAATCCCTAAATAACAATACAATTCAATACATACAATACAATTCTATACCAAAATCTCCACAACAACAACAACAACAACAACAACACAACAACAACAACAACAACACAACAACAACAACACAATTCAAAAAACACATTAAAACTAACAAATTAAAGTTCAATAGAACTAACAAATTAAACTAACAAAACTAAGTTAAAGCTTATTACAACTAGTTCAAAACCGGTTCTATTTGTCTAGTTCAAAGTATATAAAAGTCAAGGAGTGTTTTGTACAACATCATCAACACCGTCTGATGAACTTTCATCTATAAGACGGTATAGAGAAGGGTCTTGTGTAGGACGGGAAGAACGAACACAGGGAGGAAGGGAGGAACGATCACGGGGAGGACGGGAGGAACGCTCACGTGCAGGTCGAGCCTCTGGCGATGACTCACGAGACCGGGGAATCAGAAAAGCTCCAGTAGATAGGAGAGTTCTGATCTGAGATTGCATTCCAAGGTACTGAGCATCTCTAACCTTTTCTCTGTCCTTGGCTACTTCTAGCTCGGATGTGAGCCTTGTCACAGTCTCCCGCATAGAGGAGAGACTCTCCCCATCAAGTTGCTCGCCTTGCGAGGAAGTCCCTATTCCTTGCGTTCCACACTTATAGCTATGGAATTTTTTAATAGGAATCCTGTATACCTTCCACCATTTTGGGCCACCAGCAGACTCCATCCATATTCTTTCAGCATCCTCGTCCGAAGGTTGGGTTGGCTCGCCCGACTCATTAGGTGGCTGAGTGCGGATGAATTCCTCCACGTTAGTTTGGAAGCGACCCTATATGAAAATTTGCATTGAATTAGTGTTTCAAAATCTATATAAAAGTAAATTAAAATACTTAATGAGAAGTGAAAACTTACATATACAGTCGAGGCCCGGTCCTCGACCCACCTTTTGGATCCGTCTCTTTCTTCTTCTTTACAATATGTTTCTCCTTGAATAGCTCATCTTGGTTCATTGGACGCCCCAACTTCTTTTCCTGAAAACAAATTAATTTAGTTAATAAACATAATAGATATACTTTGAAACTTAAAATAAATTAAGCAATTACGTACCAATCTTCTTTTTATTGTCCCTAGGCTGATCGCACCTCCAGTGTGCAAGGAGCCTCCCTTCTCAGATGCACGAGCTTTCTTTCTTTTTTCTCTCTTCTCTAAGAACTTTGCGGTAATCCATTGCCTTTGCAAATTATCCTACAAATTTTGAAGTAACCATTCAGGCTTCTTGTTCTTCTTTCTAGCTTCGGAGAAAGTATGCGACAACCGGTTGCGAGCTTTGTGATGAAAATTTGCAGCCACTTCTGTGCTATAGCGGTGTTCCCATACACACTTTCTCTATATTTCAAAAGTTAAATATTATATGGAAATATCATAAATATAAATAATTAAACTGCTTAAAAGAACATTTATACCTTAAATTGAATGAAAATTTGCTCCTTCAGTGAGAATGAGAAATCAGTCCAAGTCGCATAAGGGCCATCATAAAGCTTTCTGATGGCTTTGGTGATTATCCTCGTAGTCTTATTACTCGGGATGAACCTACAATTTAACAAAAAAAACACATTAATATCTCAATAAAAACTTTACAAAACAATAAACACAAAAATAACAAATAACTCTTACCCATCACCCTCAGGGACTATGATGATCCTTCCATATTGATCATAATGCACCTCTTTGTCATCATCATCATCACCGCCCAATGCATGTATATCAGAGTCATGTGTGGAAGGTATATGAGGGTCAGAGCTACTACCTCGCAGGCGAATGTCTAAAATAGATGGAGTCGCTGATGAAGATGGTTGCGATCCCTGTGACTACGACATATCTAGATGGACCCCAAGTGGTTGTGATACTGATGGATGTGACCCGAGTGGTTGTGACATGGATGGATGTGATCCATATGTCTATGACATGGATGGATGCGATCCATGCGATGCAGATGCCTGCGATCCACGTGGTCGTGAGGCAGATGGACTGTATGCCGGACGTATAGTCATATGGCCCTATGATGAAAGACCTGGTGTCTACATGAAGGTGTAGGGCACATGGTGCTGTGGCAGCTCAGTATAGCTGTGGGCTGTAGGATAAGACATAGGCATAGGCATAGGCATCTCTGAAGAGGGTGGAAAAGATGGAGTATTATTTTCTACCCTCCTCTTTCCCTTCCTAGCCTTTTCTAGACCCCGGGAACCAGTAGGGTCATTGTTACCTTGACCCTCGCCTGTCATTGTGAACACCCAATTTTTGCCCCGCATGAAAATCACTCCTACAAATAATCAAAAAATGATTTTAATAAATTTTAGGAACTTTTCTTTATTTAGTTGCATTTCATGCATGTTTACTACTTTAAAATTATAGAAAAAACATAAAAAAATATCTCATTTTTCATTTCGTGCCATTTAGGTTTAAACTGCATTTTTAGGATTTAGTTACATTATCAAATACATCTTCTAAAAATCAAAATTGCATTCGTAGGTTAATTAATCAATTAGTTGCACTAGTCCATCACTAGATAAAATAAATACATAGGCTATCCAAGAAATAGATTTAAATTAAATTTGAGTCTAAAGTGGCTAATTCTACAAAAGCATAAAAAGAAGAGAAGGCTGTTAAGGCTAAATTCGCACTGGGCCAATTTTCATGGCCCAATTCCCTCAAATCCACTCAAAACCTGCCTGCCTACCTGACCCGACCGACCCAACCTCCCTCTCACTATAACCCTAAAGATGAGACCTAATCTAAAAAAAAAGAAACGGCGCCCTTACACCCCCTCCAAGCCTATCTTCTTCTTCTTCATCGCCGACCTCCTCGCCCTCCGTCACCTGACACTCCACCAGCACCACCCTAACTCCTAAAATCACCAGCCACCCTCACTCATCCCAAAAATCCGGCCGCCGCAGTGGCCTTCCAACCACCATAAAGCAACCCCGTTGCTGCAACAAACAAGAGCGGACCGGCTGGACCTCCCTCTCTTCTCTCCTTCGTCTCCCTCTTATCTGATGGCGCACACACAATAGCCCTCTCATTTGCCCTATCATTCTCTCTCACACACCAGAAGACGGCCGAAGCAGATTTGAATTTTTTTTAATCAAACAAAAATCTGAAAATCAAAAGCTGAAAATAAATAGAAAGAAACTAGAATTTTCGATAAAGATTTGAAGAAAAACGATTTCATAGATGGATTTCTTGTCTCCTTTAATTTCTACAAGCTATTCGAAGCTTCAAGTTGTTGCATCGTCTTTTTCTGCGTTCGGGATATTTGAGTTGAAGAAACTTTTGTCCGCTGCTACGCTGCTGTTTCTGATTCTGCTGGCTCTTCTTTGACTAACAGCGGAGCATAAATTTGAGTTTATTTTGGCCATTATTTGGCTATTTTAAAGTCTTGTTATTGCTGTCCAGGTATTAATCACTCTTCTGATTATGTATTCATCATTCGAATCAAATGACATGTTCGTTCTGGACTAACAGTGTGTGAAACGTGAATCCTGTTCTTACATGTTAAACTTATAGTTGTTTGTTGCTGATTTTTCCAAATTCCAAAAGGCTGTTGAAATCTAATACTTTTCTACATTTAGGTAAGTTCTACATTCTGTAATTATCCAAGCTTGAGTTAATGAACGAAAATCTGGTATTTTGATTTCCTTATCACGTATTCGGTTTGTTTGTTTGCTACTGATATCCATGATTTTTCTTAAGTGTGTTTGATGTTGCTTTATTAATATGTGTTGAATGAACTGCCGATTGTACCTAAATTAGTGAATCATTAATGATAGATACAAATACTGATTAGTGTTAAATCAAGTTTGTAATCCCCATGGTGTAGCAGTGGTTATCCTTGTAACTGGTTAATTCTAGTTAAGTTTAAGTTCCAGTTCAGAATTAGGATACTTTGTGAAATCTTAGGTTGTATGCAACTTTGTTGGATTGGATCTACAAAATTACCTTCCATTGATTGCATGTGCTTGATAATAAAATTCTATCTCTCTGTTGCTATATGCTTTTAGTTTCATTCATGATTTCATTTTGTTTCGTTTTAATTTGACCATATTGTAGTAGTACGACATTGTTTATGACAAATAAAATAAAAGGATTGTTTTGGATTAATGTAATGTGTGTGCACTCAATTCTGTAATGGCATAAACAATATATAATTTTAGTTAGTGCTAGAATCTTATCAAATTGATGTATTGTCCTAAACCAGTTTTGTGTTTCGATGTCGATGCTCCTGCAATTTACGAATTTGGACTCAAATCATCTGCACAAATTCCACAAGTTTTGTGACCTTTATTCTCAAACAGGTTTTAGCAGAATAACATAAACTCTTGAATATTTGTAACTTGCTTTAGGCGAGATTATTAAATCATCGTGACTATAGGTACGGCTCCCGTGGCGTAGTCATGATAAATAATCCCCAACTCGGGTGTGACAACTCATGTCCCCGACCATAACTTCGAACAATAATAAAATCACACGTGGCAATTGCGGGTGCATTTCATGTGACGTGGTTGCCATGTGTCCAAAAACAACAAGTGCACGCCATCGTGACTTGTCCCAAGATAAATCCATAAATATAAAAAATTATTTATATACATATCCCATAAGCTAAAAATACCTCTTTTCGATAAAAATCCTAAAACTTAGAGAATAATTGAATATCGCTTCAAATAGGCATTTTAAAAACGTCACGACTATAGTCTTGAATATATAATCTACACTCGGGTGTGGAAGCTCATGTCCCCGACTTTAACTTCAAACTATAATGAAATCACATGTTGGAATCGCGGGTGCATTTCATGTGGCGCGGTTACGATATGTCCAAAAATAACAAGTGCACGCCATCGTGACTTTTTCCACGATGAATCCATAAATATTAAAAGCGGCTAAAAATTAAAAAAAGGCTAAATGCACAATAGTTTAAAACATGTAAATAATCATATAATTAGGCCAAATATCAATAGTTAAGCGACCGTTCTAGACCCACGGAATTCGGGAGTGCCTAACACCTTCTCCCGGGTTAACAGAATTCCTTACCCGGATTTCTAGTTCGCAGACATTTTAAACAGAGTTAAAAACTTCCTCGGTTTGGGATATTAAAATAAATGGTATCCCGGAGCATCGTCAAAAATCCGGGTGGCGACTCTGAAAAATAATAATAAATTCCAAAACCGAATAATGTCACTTCAATTGGAAAAACTCCCTTATTACCCCTTCATTAATCCGGGGGTGGAAAAAGGAGGTGTGACAGCTCTTGCGACTTTGTTGGGGAAATAGAACCCAAAATCTCTGGTTCAGGGTTTAAGAATTCGAGCTTAGAATAAACTGTTTTATTTGGCTTTATTATCTGATTTTTACATGTTTAAACCTAACGTGCTAAATGTCGCTTTTTACCGCTTTGATATTATCTGAACTGTATATAAATTGTGCCGAAACCCTTTTCTCTCTGAGTCTTCTAAATCATCTGGGAAGTATGCACTTCATGTGACTTCTTTTCTGTTAGAGTCATATCCAAATTTTAGAACAAGGTACGGATAAGTTGCAAAGCAGGTGAAGCTTCAGTATTCCCGGTACGCTGCCCCGACCTCGGCTCGAGCTGTCCGCTCAGGTAAGCCTGGTCTAGAACAAAATACCAGGTTTAAACCTAGAATAACAAAACCTCATGCCGGATCCCTAGTAGGAACGCTTATTTGCATCATGTGCATTTGACTTAGGGACTTAACACAGGGGTTGGGTTCGTCTAGGACAGGTGTACCCAAAATAAAAGACCATCCCGATGCATCTTACGTTCTACTTGGCATTTGTTTGTTTCAGCGTGCATGTTGACCTGCTTCTAGAATAGGAAAGAAAATAAAAAAAAAAAAACAAAGAGTGAGAGATATGTATTTGAAATCCTGAAACTTTGTCCAAAAGAAAGGAAATAATTGAATATTCTCAGAAGTCATATTCCCCCGTCAAAACTGACAGAACTACGCAGGTCTGATTCTCACCGGATGTGAGATACGTAGGCAAACCTCATCGGTCCCGACCCCAATTTTCAAAAATTCAAAAATATTTTCTTTAATTCCTCCCTAATAATATTAAATAAAGAAAATCCAAAAAAAAGAAAAGAGAAAAGAAGATATTTTCGTTTAATTCCTTCTTTAGGAGTATTTTCTTGAGAAATTTTAAACAGATAAAAGACAAAAAATAAAATAAAAGTATTAGAACCCAAAAAATATTTCTTCATTTAAAAGAAAAAGAGACACATCAAAATACAAAAATATTTTCTACCTTTTTATTTGCCACAATTTTCAAAAAAAAAAATCTCAATTTAAAACTGAATTGTAGAACATAGATTCATATTTTCTCTACGTATAGGTTTGATTCCTTGAGTTCAAAACTGAGCTCCATCTCCGTGAAGTCGACTTGAGTTCCTTGTTGTTAGCTCCTTTGAAATCGATTGAAGTGAAACTGAATTGCATCTCCATTCTTTAAAATTGATTGATTTTGAATTCGTAAAGTCGACTCGAGGTTGTCATTGGTTTGAACTATTGTATGAAGTTCTTGTTGGGGAATTCAATTGGGAATGCTGAACTGACCTTATGTGCTTCCAACTTTGTACTGAAAAAGGATTG
This sequence comes from Nicotiana knightiana, assembly GCA_005239525.1. Classification (NCBI taxonomy): domain Eukaryota; kingdom Viridiplantae; phylum Streptophyta; class Magnoliopsida; order Solanales; family Solanaceae; genus Nicotiana; species Nicotiana knightiana. Next base: position 18,461 of record ML411405.1, read on the forward strand.
TTTGAGACTGTCGTCCAATTCATTTTAGTCGATAGTAGCTGTTAGCGACTGAATTTGGGTTATTATTCTGAACTTGTGTGAACTGAATTTGTCCTTGTTCCTGCTACTGAGGGTTGGATTCAGAAGAAACACCAGTTGGAATTCTGTCCAGCTTCAGATCAGTCCAGTTTGGAAGTTTACTGTGTAAGTAAATCTATGCGGCTGAAATTCTGTCGTTAAGTGTTTCTTTTCCCTTTAAGCTTGGTTCTAGAATTATTCGAACCTGAACTTATTGTTCCTGAAAATTTTGAACACAAAGAGGGCCAAAGACAAGCTGCAAATATTAGTTTTTGATTAGTTTCGAGCAGCTTTGACAGTTGCAAAAACCTGAAGCAAGGAGTTTCAATCAAGAGTTTCACTTGAAGATTTCTTGACTACATTAATCTATACTAAGGTTGTTTGCTCGCATTCATTGGTTGAGAAACCCGTCCTGTTCCTGCACTTTTGGACAATTTCTGCTCAGCAAAAGAAACCTGCGCTGTTTGTTGCTGCCAGTTTGGTCTATTGCAGTTGGACCAACAGGCTGCAAATGTGAATCTGTAGAGTTGTCTGCATCACAATTTTCTGCTTGGTTCCATATTTTAACTACATTTGAGTTTTATCCTGCACATTTGCTAAGTTTCTGAACTAGGCTGCTGAAATTTGCACAGTTGTAGATTCTGTACTGCTGCAGCCTAAGAACTGCCCTGATTTCTGCTATAATTATGCATTGTTTTAGCTTGCTAGCTGAAGAGAATTTGAGCTAGAAAAATCTGTCGCCTTGGGGATGAAGTTTGGTGACAGAAATTCAGATTTTACTGCCTATTTTTCTAGCTACGACTGATTTTTATGTGTAAATTCTTGTGATAGTCACTGATGAATCGTTAAGGTTCATAATTAGCAGACAAGTTATAACTGTATTACTCAATTCCTCTTTTTCAAATTTGTCCAGAATTGAGCAAAACCTGTCAAGTGCATTTCTTGAGACTTTGTTCAGTGTAAGAATCTTCTAACTAGATTTGTGCACTAAGAATTTGGAAAATGCTAGTAACTTATTGTTGCAGAGGCAGATAATTAAGAAGTAAAATACTGAATGCACGAAACAATCAATAAAAAAGAACGTGCTTTTCCAGCATATATATATGCAATTTCACCAAAAAGTAACATCAGCATTTTGTTTTTTTGATTGTTAACATTACCAGTGCTTTAAAAAAAATAGTGTTTCTTGATTTATTTTTCACCAATAATGCTTCTTGATTTACCTATATCTATGTGAGTTATCGAGGCGGTCAGTGTATCATCAATCTTCATCAGGGTCTACTTCCTAGCTCCAGCAAGTAAAGATATCTAATTAAATAGAGTATAAAGATCAATGAAGGAGTTCACAATCAGCAAGCTATTTGAAATGAAACACATGCACGAAACCTTTCAATTACTAGAGCACCTAATAAATATTTTGATGCACTGAAGGTTTGATAGGTAGAACTGTAACAGAAGCAATACACTCGTTAAACAGTGTCGTATATAAAGGGCGGGAAGAGATGCATATATAAGGGGAGAAAAGGTTAGAAAAGGAAGCAACTAAAATGTTAGATATGAAGCCAATTGCATCTTTAATGAAACTATAACCAGGGAGCACCCAAATATTATTAAATAAAATAAATGAAAAGTAAAAAAAAAGGTTTAGTATATTTACTCCATTCTCAATCTTCCCGAACTACGCAAGATCTGATTCATGCGGCGTCATGATACGTAGGCAATCCCCATCGGATTCGATCATAGCCATAAAAAGAAGAAGTGAGAGAAAACGAAAGTGAAAAAAAAAGTTGAGAAAAGAAAATTAAAGAGAAGAGTGACAAAATAAATGAGAAAAATAAAGAGCGAAAATAACAAAAAGAGAAAGAAAAGAAATCGAGATATGAAAAATTCAAAAAAGAAGGAGAGATAAAATTGGAAAGGGACGTCTAAAGGCCGGGATGAAACACGCAACCGTTCAAACACATGGTAGAAACGTTTAACTATTAGGTGCATTGCATCCCCAATATGTGATTCCCTATATGTTAATTGTCTCAAACTAACCCGGTTGTTGTGTGTGCAAATAAGACATGTCATATTTAGGTGGTTGGTTTTGTTGGTAGTCTGGCTTCCCGTCCTTCACAAGATCCAAAGGCACAGATGGCCTCTGCATGTAATCTACCTATCATCGGTCTTGAGGATAGCCCGATATCGGCTATTCCGTAGCCGGAATCAGCAACCGCTGAAGAAAATAGAATGTTGCATCGCTGCATGTTGGAAATATGGGACGCCTGATATAATGGTAGGGAACTGCCAAGTGTAATCCCAGGTTTCCCTGAGTCGATCTCCAGTTCAGATGGGCTTTCCAACATCCTTGTGCCCAACTCACTCTTCCCATGTGGGTACTCTCTAATGCCGTCTAATGGCCCCGAAATGCCTTCTATGGATCACCCCCAGGCGCCGGATTCAAGGGCACCGCCAGCAATATTCGCTGTACCACCAATCTTCACCACGGCGCAGCCAACAGCGCTCGAGTCAAACTCTTACCCTCAGCACCCGCAATATGAGTCTCCCATGGGTCAGTAAAGAACAATGAACAACTCCGAGCAAGAAGAAATGGCTCGGAAGATGAGAAGCTTTGAGAAAAGCTTAAAGATCATACAAGGTTTGAGTGGTCAGAAGAGCCTCTCCTACTCCGACTTGTGCATGTTCCCACATGTTCACCTACCGGTTGGTTTCAAAACGCCAAAGTTTAAAAAATATGACGGACACGGAGGCCCGATAGCTCACTTAAAACGATATTGTAACTAGCTAAGGGATGCTGGTGGAAAAGATGAGTTACTAATGGCCTATTTCGGAGAAAGCCTCACCGGAATCGCTGCTGAATGGTATGTGAGTCAAGAAATTACTTGTGAGACGATATGGCCCGAGACTTTGTCTGTCAGTTCCAATATAATATGGACATTGCTCCCTATAGGAATTCTTTATCCAATTTGAAAAAGAAAACCGTGGAAAGGTTTCGTGAATATGCTGTCAAATGGCGTGAGCAAGCTGCCAAGGTAAAGTCTCCAATGGATGAAGCAGAAATGGTTATGGTCTTCCTACAGGCCCAAGAGGCAGACTACTTCCAGAACATGATGTCTGATATGGGTAGACCGTTCGCTGAAGCTATCAAAATTGGGGAGATGGTCGAAAATGGTTTGGAAACAGGACGAATCTTGAGTCAAGCTACTTTTAAGGCTGCATCAGAAGCCGTTCAGAATGGGTCAGAGGGTTTGTTGAACAGAAACGAGGGAGGAGAGGGAGCCATGATGTCTTCGAGCTCAGAGGGAGCCTGCGGGGCATTCAACCAATCATACATGCTTCCTAACATCCCACAACACTATTATCCCTATCAAGATGATGTTGCATATGTCGTGGAACCGCCTCCCTATGCAGTGATGAACGCACAATCTTATACGCGACCATAAAATTATACCCAAAACCGAGCTCCACTTCCCAGAAATGCCCATCTTTACCAAGCTCCATATAATACCCAATCAAATGTTTCCCTATACAATCCTCGTCCAAGAGAGCCTTTCAAAAAGAATCAGTTCACCCCTATTGGTGAATTCTACTCTAGCTTGCTCCAAAAGTTGGTCAGGATAGGTCTGCTGCAGCCAGTGGCCCCAAACCGGCCGAACCCCGAGTCCCCCTCGCACCGGGCTGATGCTAGATGTGAATACCACTCAGGAGCAGTATGACATGACACTGAAGATTGTTGGACTCTTAGAAGAGCAGTGGAAGATCTCATCGAGGTCCAGGCAATAGTGTTTGGGGATGAAGAAGACCCCAATATGATGAATAACCTCCTATCTGCTCACACTGGGCCGGTAGTCTGAATGATTTGTAAAGATGAAGAATTTGATCCAGCACTGAAGGCCATTGCAGTCATTGCCGAGACAGAAGAAAAGCCAAAAAAAAAATGGTCGCCAAGCCTGAAAGTTCCCCCATCAGATGGGAGTCTCGGTAGCTGGTCTTGCTATCCTTTCTGCATCTGGATTATCTCAAGGTATGATCCGAATGTTTTACTTTATTGTCTTACTTTCCGATGTAAACCCTTCTATCTTTAAACTCAAAAAAAAAAATCAAAAAATCAAAAATCAAATGGAATTAATATTTCATTTTCCAAGAATGTCTTTTCTTAATCTTGTCTTTTTTTTTTCTTATTCTTCTTTCATTTATGTTTAAATGCATATTTAAATAATATGACATACATGCAGACTTCATGCCCACATCTTAAAACGTTGTCAGACTTCGATATAATGAATCAAGAATCAGAATGCAAATGAAGTTATGTCGAGGAAATAAAACAATAAATCGGAACAATCAAAGGAAAATTGGTTCAGATTGGAAAGATCCATACATTACTACAAGAATACTGTCGAAAGAGTGCGTTTGTACTTGAGGTACATCGAAGGAAATGTCCCTGAAACAACTGTCAACGCAGGTGCAGTCAAAAGATCCTAAAACCTCGTCAGACTTGGGAATGATGAATCAAGAATCCAAATACAAATAAAGTTTGGTCAAGGAAGTAAAACAATGAATCGGAATAGCCAAAGGAAAATTGGTTCGGAAAGGAAAGGTCCATACATTACTACAAGAGTACTGCCAAAAGAGTGCGTTTGTACTTGGGGTACATCGAAGAAAATGTCCCTGAAACAACTGTGTAGTCAGAAGGTATTATGTTTGATCCTCCATATAACATTAAATGTTCTCCGGTTGGGATGACGAAGGCTTTCATTCTCGCTACCCAAACACCATTAACCTTTTTGCCAACCCTTTGAGCCGGTTACCTTCCTTTGATTACCCTTTTTGGAACCCGAAAATGTTATTAAAAAAAAAAAAAGAGAAGAAGAAAAAAAAAGAATATTGTGTTATTGAAAAAAAAAGAAAAAATATTGATTGATTGAAAAATGAAAAAAAAAAGAGAAAGAAAGAGGAAAAAGAAGCCAAAAAAAAAATGATGATGAAATGCAAAAAAAAAAAGAGAACAAGGAAAGCAAAAGAAAGAGAAAACAAAACAAAAAAAGAAGAGGAAAAAACAAAACAAAAATCAAAACAAAAACCAAAACAAAAACAAAAATGTTTCCCTGGACTACGTTCGACTTGATTCCGAAAGGATACGTAGGCAGCCTCTCCTTGGGGTTCAGTCACACCAAAATAAAAATCCACATTTCCACAAGAGTTTAAGCTGGGGAAAGTTGTAATTTAACACAAATTCTTTTCACCAAAAACCCTGTTCAAGTCCTTCCGATCAATCGGCAAAGATGTCCAAAATTGGAGGATACAGTTGTTTGGATCCAAATACAAGCAAATGAGGGAAATTAAAGTGAGAGAGTCTCATTGGTGAAAACCCACACGGGCACCGTGAGGCGACGGTAAGCAGAGAAATTAAAAATGAGAGAGTTTAGTTGGTGAAAACCCGCAAAGGGCACCACTGATCGAAAAGGATAATGGGTCACTGACATGGACGTAATCCGGGGCAAGGTTTCTCAATCTCGAGGTAATAGTTGTGATGAATTTCTGAGAGTCGGACGGTTTACACGGATCAGGCATCCAGTCCAAAGGGCATGTCATGTTCATTGAAGTCCGCATACACTCCAGATAAGTCCTTCTTTCCTTTTCCCGAAAGGGACACCTTTTGTTTAAATTCATTGTCCATTCTGTCGTTTATTTTTTTCTTTTGAATCTCTTTCAGTCTAACCCTATTCCTGAAATAAGACAAAGAAAGGATGGCAAAACTGATTTACAAGGTTCTCATTTGACGCGAGCCAACATACAAAGGGCACCAAGCCTCGTCAGGGGCATCGAGTCGATCCAGATTGACCACAATGGCCGATGATTCAAACTCAAAACCTTGAAAGGAGAAAATCAAATTGAAGTGCCCATAAAGGCGAATGAAGTTGAAAGGTTGAGCCCCGCGTGGCTAACCATCTTCGCTAGGTTAGAAAGCCGAAGTATTCCAAATGACTTAAAGTTACAATTGGAAGAAAATTCAGAAGTGAAAATCCAATTAAGGCGAAATAAAGTTGGAAAAGTTAAGTCCCACACGACTAACCATCGCAGCAGAATTTGAGGAGCCAAAACTCCCCCCGATACTCTGGCAATCCAAAAGAAAAAGCAAGTGAAAAGACTACAAAGGAAAAACAAAGCCAAGATACTGGATCCCACGTGACCAATTGCCATCCAGAAAGACAATGTCCCCGGGATTAGAGATGAAACCCAATCCCCAACAAACAAGCAAGTGTTTGAGGTCTTCATCAAAAGAACTGAGGTCAAGCAGTTGAAAATCAAGGCCGCAAAACCAACCATCATTTCAAACTAACGAATTGTTCTTTGTTTGAAGGAAACAGATGCAACTCGAAATCAACCATGCAACAAGCAGGTGCAACCAAAAGAAATTTGCAAGGGCTAGAAGGAGCTCTGCAACATTGAATCCAAAGAAAGGGAGGTTTTCTCCAAGAAATGTTTTTCCACATGCATAAAAAATAAAAAATAAAATAATAAAAGAAGAAGAAGAGATGGAGAATTGAAGTTGAAAATAACTCAAAGTAGTACGGGGCCTCCAATCCCCAATTACACTTTTTCCCGACACAGGGCATACACTCCCGTAGTCGATGCCAATCAAGGGTATACACTCCATGGTTGATGTTTTCTTTCCAATCAAGGGTATACACTCCCTGGTTGATGTCTTATTTTCCAATCAAGCATATACACTCCCTGGTTTATGCTTTCTTTTCCAATCAAGGGTATACACTCCCTGGTTGATGCTTCCTTTTCCAATCAAGGGTATACACTCCCTGGTTGATGCTTCCTTTCCCAATCAAGGGTATATACTCCCTGGTTGATTTTCTTTTCCCAATGCAGGGTATACACTCCGTAGTCGATGCCAATCAAGTTTATACACTCCCTGGTTGATGTTTCCTTTTCCAATCAAGGGTATACACTCCCTGGTTGATGCTTCCTTTTCCAATCAAGGGTATACACTCCCTGGTTGATGTTTTCTTTTCCAATCAGGGGTATACACTCCCTGGTTGATGCTTCCTTTTCTAATCAAGGGTATACACTCCCTGGTTGATGCTTCCTTTCCCAATCAAGGGTATACACTCCCCAGTTGATTTTCTTTTCCCGACGCAGGGTATAGACTCTCGTAGTCGATGCCAATCAATGGTATACACTCCCTGGTTGATGTTTTCTTTTCCAATCAAGGGTATACACTCCCTGGTTGATGTTTTATTTTCCAATCAAGGGTAGACACTCCCTGATTGATGCTTTCTTTTCCCAATCAAGGGTATACACTCCCTGGTTGATTTTCTTTTCCCGACACAGGGTATACACTCCCGTAGTTTATGCCAATCAAGGGTATACACTCCCTGGTTGATGTTTTCTTTTCCAATCAAGGGTATACACTCCCTGGTTGATGTTTTCTTTTCCAATCAAGGGTATACACCCCCTAGTTGATTTTCTTTTCCCGACGCAGGGTATACACTCCCGTAGTCGATGCCAATCAGGGGTATACACTCCCTGGTTAATGTTTTCTTTTCCAATCAAGGGTATACACTAGCTAGTTGATGCTTCCTTTTCCAATCAAGGGTATACACTCCCTGGTTGATTTTCTTTTCCCAACGCAGGGTATACACTCCCGTAGTCGATGCCAATCAAGGGTATACACTCCCTGGTTGATGTTTTCTTTTCCAATCAAGGTTATACACTCCCTGGTTGATGTTTTCTTTTCCAACCAAGGGTATACACTCCCTGGTTGATGCTTCCTTTTCCAATCAAGGGTATACACCCCCTAGTTGATTTTCTTTTCCCGACGTAGAGTATACACTCCCGTAGTCGATGCCAATCAAGGGTATACACTCACTGGTTGATGTTTTCTTTTC
>ML411406.1:0-17076 GCA_005239525.1 Nicotiana knightiana
CATTAATAAAATTAAAGAATGTGCAAAAGCTTGAGCTAAGCTTTAATGGTTGGAAAAAATTTCGGAAAATTCTTGCTTCCGAAAAATTCGACTTCGCCATGGGTAAAGCTCAAGTTAAGCTTCTCTGCAACGAGAAGAGATATGAGAAATTGTGGTATGTCTATTTGAGAAGAAGGAGATCGGGTGATAGAGCTCAAGGAGTAGCCATGGTAGAATTTTAAAAAAGGAAGAAGATGACTCAATTTAAAATTTTAAAAAACGAAAAAAATTTGAAATCTGACACAAAAATTCTTCTGTTCACACGACTCATTCGTTGGGAAAAACACGCAGTCCATGTGGGCAAAGTAGTATGTATTAGATATACTTTGAAAATGTTGGGTTTATAAAATAATATTCCTTCCCAGAAAGTGTATAACAGAGATTTAGGTCATTATTCAGGGAACAACTTATGTATTTTGCCTTTTTATAATGAACTACATTATAGACCTTCCTAAATCATAACCTAATATTTTAATATGAATTATTAATAACACAATTATTGACTACAACAGTTCGTCAAATGATAATAATATTACAAGATTTTTTAATAAAAAAATGATAGCAACTAGCTGGTGGATCATTTGCGTCATAATATATGATAGTTTAAAAATAAAAATAAAAAATAAAAAAAATATATATAGAGAGAGAGAAGTTTGAGTAATGTATAAAATTGTTAAAAAATTCAACGGTAATATCTTGAGCCAAAAACATGTCTAGAACTAGTTATGAAATTTGAAAATTTTGTTATTCAGGATTTGTCAAAATATGAATTAAATTTATAAACAAACAAGTTCTCCCCAAAAAAATAGAAAATAATTTACCAAAACCTGTGATCAAATGGAGCTAAAATTTGGATCCGTCTTTCTTCACGAACATTGTCCGTGATATTTTTCCTCATAAATAGTGAGAAACTAACTTCTCCTCCAAGTTATAAAAGAGAAAAGTTCTCTTTAATATTTTTTTTCACAACTCGCTATTACTGTATAGTGCCAAACTCCTTTGTTTTGCATAGGCTGATGCCTATTTATACTAGAATGAGGATTGAGCCCACAACATTATATTGTCATATCACAAATACAATTTGTACGAGTCTAGAACTAATTTGTGGTTCTTTTGGACACAAGATATTGAAATATGTGGAAAAAAATTAGTAACATTTTTATATATAATATCCTTTTAAAGGGCGTTATACTTTAACATCAGTTTTGTCCGTTAAAATATAATGTAATATTTACATTTTAGCACACAACGCTCTAAAGAAATGCGCAATACTTTCCTTCTCACTGTCTACGATGCTATGTACCATCAAACTCTTCATTTTCATTATTTTTTTTTATTTCCAACTCACCTTTTATCCTTCTCTTTCTTTTCAATTTCCTTCTCTATTTTCATTAGTTCTTTTCTATCTACTTTGAAAATTACATTTTCTAAAAATATTTTTCAAATAAAAAACTTTTGATGATAATAATTTGTGCTAATTATTTGAGTAGTAATTATTGTTTGACTTAGTTTTTAAAAGTTATTTCTAAGTGTATTTTTTAAAAATTGACTTTCAAAAATATATTTTTGGGAAGAAGCTACTCTTTTCTGCTTATCATTTCATAATGTATTATATTGTATTGTATTTGTACTGTATCATTTGATGAATAAAATATTTGGATAGATAATATTGTATGCCGTTGTTTCATGATATCACGCACCAACATTATGAAGAATAAATTTTCAATATTATAAAGAAAAATTATGATATAGGGTAAAATAATTATAGAAAAATATAGGGTATATGATAAAATAGAATTATTTAATAATAATGAAGGGTGAACTAAGAGAAAAGACAAGGTAACAATGCGACCACTGTTAGTAATTTGTTGTTGTAAAATAAAACAATAAATTTTCTGAAAATACAGAAACAGTGAGAAACCTCACTAGCGCGGGTTCTAGCACGGCCGTGCTAGTGGAATTTATCTGGGACAGTAAAAAACCTGACTAGCGCGACCAATAGCGCGCGCTAAGCGCTAGTCTAGGCGTCCTCAGCTTCTCTTCTGAAAAAAATAAAAAATAATACAAGAATAAACCGAGCCCACTGAATACACAGTGTGTCCTTAAGGAAATTATCCCCTCAAGTACCCGAGGTTTTGGAATATATCCTCCCAGGATAGAACGATTTAACTCACTAGCGTATCAGTACCAAAAACTCCGGTGATCGGCGAACCACTTGATGGTCGTAAAACACACTGGAATATTTTTATGCAGAAGAAGAAGAAGAAGATCAGAAAATTTAGTAAGTAAAGATTCTGGGATTCAAGGCATATTTATAGCCAATTTCGTACTGTTTCTGAAAAGGTTTTGCAACCTTTCAGAACAGCCATAACTGTTGGAATAGGTGTGAAGATTGCGGGAAAATTAAAAACGGATTTAAAATAATCCGGAAAATAAAAACGTACCGGACCTTTGTCTAAAAAGATTAATCAATCGATCGATCTTTGACCAAATCCGAATCTGAATCCGAAGCCGAAGCCGAGCCGAGCGAGCGACGACGACAACGACGACGCGAGGCTTGCCTTCTTCTCAACTCTTTAAGAGCTAGAAGAAGAGTTTCTCTATATATACACATAGATTTTCTTTCCTTCTTCCAATGAGGGACAAAGTGCACTAATTCAAAATTTCACTTCCCTGCATTTTTTCCCCACCATTTTCCATTCACTCTCTTTAAGCTACACCAAACTTAAAATTAAGCTACACTAAGATTAAAGACCAACAATCCCCCACATGAACGGGGAATGGCTATAAAATAAAGGAATGCACGGACGTGTGTGTGTTTTACATGCAAGAATTAATTGCATCTGGATAAGTAGGTTTCCCTTTGAACTTTCCGTAGTGAACTCATATCGGATATACTCGGTCAATCGGTAGATTTGATATCTTTGAACCGTCAAGCTTTGTTGTGTACCTAGACAACATAAGTCACACAATCAATCCTTAACCATCTATGGTTCTCACGGTTGTGTTCGTTTCAGCCATGAACACCGTCTGGTTTCATGAGTGCTTAGAGAATGGGCCTTTACTTTCATCCTCCTTGAAGCGGCTTACACTTCACACTCACATAGGTGATTTCTAAACGTGTAATCCTAAATACACACTATCTGGTCATATCCTTCCAGACTTAGCAAATCATTAAAAAGCTTTAAGCTTTATTGACTCATCAAAAAGCCTTAATCTTTACCTTGATTTCTGAACATTGTCTTCATCATGAGAATGGGTTGAGTTATTTGAACCTGTTGAACCGTCATTCATAACTTTGTTTGATCTCTTTGAACGTAGCTCTTGGGATCTCCAGTCTGCTAGGTAGAGTTATCGCCATGATGACTTGTCCTAGGCCTTAACCCCATTCCCTTTGATGATCTTTCAACTGTCTCTCTAGATAGGCCTTTTGTAAGTGGATCCGACACGTTATCTCTTGACTTTACGTAGTCAATTGTGATAACACCACTAGAGAGTAGTTGTCTAACGGTATTATGTCTCCGTCGTATATGACGAGATTTTTCGTTATACATAACGCTCTCTGCCCTCCTTATTGCCGCTTTACTATCACAGTGTATACAAATAGGTGCCAAAGGTTTGGTCCAAAATGGAATATTTTCCAAGAAATTCTAGAGCCATTCAGCTTCTTCACCGGCCTTATCTAAAACTATGGATTCAGATTCAATTGTAGAACGGGCGATGCACGTTTGTTTGGATGATTTCCAAGACACTGCTCCACCCCCAATTGTGAAAACATATCCACTTGTGGATTTAACTTCAGATGATCCGGTGATCCAATTTGCATCACTATATCCCTCGACCACGGGGGGATATTTGTTATAATGCAAAGTATAATTTTGAGTATGTTTCAGATATCCCAAAACTCATTTCATTTCCATCCAATGTATTTGATTGGGATTAATTGTAAATCGAATCAGTTTGCTAATAACACATGCTATATCTGGTCGCGTACAATTCATTATGTACATCAAACTTTCCAATACTCTTGCATAGTCCAGTTGTGAGTCACTTTCACCTTCATTCTTTTGAAGTGCATAACTCACGTCAATTGGAGTCTTGGCAATTTTGAAATCCAAATACTTGAACTTGTCAAGTACCTTTTCAATGTAGTGAGACTGTGATAATGCTAGACCTTGTGGAGTCTTGTGAATTCTGATTCCTAAGATCACATCAGCAACTCCTAAGTCTTTCATGTCGAATTTGCTAGCAAACATGCGCTTTATAGCATTTATATCTGACATGCTTTTGCTCATTATCAACATGTCATCAACATATAAACAAACAATGACTTCATGACCTGGAGTGTTTTTAAAGTAAACACATTTGTCACACTCGTTGATTTTAAACCCACTTGCCAACATTGTTTGACCAAATTTGGCATGCCATTGTTTGAGTGCTTGTTTAAGTCCATAAAGAGAATTAACAAGTTTGCACACTTTCTTTTCTTTACCAGGAACCACAAAACCCTCAGGTTGTTCCATGTAAATTTCTTCCTCCAATTCTCCATTTAAGAAAGTTGTTTTAACATCCATTCGATGGATTTCAAGACCATACACGACCGCTAATGCCACTAACATACTAATAGATGTTATCCTCGTTACTGGCGAGTAAGTGTCAAGTAATCAAGGCCTTCCTTTTGTCTATAACCTTTGACAACAAGTCTTGCCTTATATTTGTCAATAGTGCCATCAACTTTTATTTTCCGTTTAAAGATCTATTTCGAACCTAAAGGCTTATTTCCAGGAAGAATATCAACAAATTCCCATGTATGGTTATCCAAAATTGATTGAATCTCACTATTGACTGCCTCTTTCCAAAACGTCGAATCAGAAGACGACATAACTGCTTTAAAAGTTTGAGGTTCATTTTCAAGCAAGAATGTCACAAAATCCGGTCCAAAGGAAGTAGATGTTCTTTGATGTTTGCTACGCCTTGGATCTTTTACACTTGGAGTATTTTCCTTTGGTTTGTCCCGAGGTCGTTTTGGTCTTTCACTTAACGACTCGCATTCAGTTTTGTATGGATAAATGCTTTCAAAGAATTCAGCATTATCTGATTCCATTATCGTATTAACATGAATCTCGGGATTATCAGATCTATGGACCAAATCCGACATGCTTTACTGTTTATAGCATATCCAATGAAAACACAATCTAATGTTTTTGGTCCGATTTTAACCCTTTTAGGTAAAGGAACTTGTACCTTTGCTAGACACCCCCACACTTTGAAATATTTCAAGTTAAGTTTTCTTCCTTTCCATTTTTCATATGGAATAGTGTGAATACCTAATTTTTGCATGCTTTTAAATCCCCTAGAAATACTAGTATTTCGATGATTTTTAGTTGTTTGTGCACCTTCTATTTTTGCATTTCTTTATTAAAAATACCAAAAAGTATTTTTTTACCTTTTACTTGTGTACATTAGTTGGCATCTTTAAAGTATATATCCCAAAAAGATTTTCTTTCTACTTGTATAATTTTCTAGGATTAAATAAGATGATTAGGGGTTAAGGAATTTGGCTATTGTATTTTTAATTAAAATTGAGCCAAATTGGCCCAAAACTTGAGCCCAATTCGTCCATACCTGGTCCATTAAGTGGTTGGCCAAGAAAAGATCTCAAAATGACGTAGTTTTGACTTAAAACTACATCGTTTTGCTTATTAAATCAGAGATACAATCTCAACCATCAAATCTCTCTTAATCTAATGGTCAAAAGTTATCCCTAACTAAAATATAAAAGCTAAAAATTAGATTTTTTTTCCTATTTCTCCAAACCCTAAAACCATCCCCTTCTCTCTTCTCTCCCTCACCCTCTCTCAAGGCCTCCCCCCCTCCACTGTCACCACCGTGTGCCGCCGCCGGTGGTGCTCCAAACACCACCAAAATTTCACCCCCACTCATCTCAACCTCCTCTCCGTGAAATCGAACCCCAAATCCCCATAACCCCTCTCAATCTCCGTAAATATAAGTCTAACCAGATCCCTAGCCGCCGCTCACCACTCTAAACTCCAAAGTTTTGCATCACCGGCCTCCTCCCACTCTCCTCTTCTCCATTCCAAGCCTCAAAATATTCAAACCCCCCAAAAACAACACCACCAACAGTGCCGCCACTTCACTACCGCCGCCAAGCCTCCGTCCAGCATAGACACGACCCCTTAGTCTCTCTTTCTCTCTGACACAATGCTGGACTCAACTTGGTTCGCCAGAGTTTGTATTTTTTGGCATTTGTCATCGAGAAAAAGAGGCGTGGAGGTCGATTCGCCATCGAGTTGTGTTGTACTACTGCTTTGAATCTTTAGCGTTTAGGTAAAATCCTAATCCCTCCTCTAAGTTTCTGATTTTCTATTTACCCGCCGTTTGTTTGTAGTTTTGTTATTGTTAATCTGTGATCAGTGATTCGTGTTGGTGTCATTAACGATCATAAATATTAGTTGTTACTTAATACTTTCGAATCATGTATCAGTTAGTCGTTTACTTTTCCATTACGTTTTGTTTAGTCAATCGGTTTTGTTAATCACTTTTGAAATTCGATTAGCTATTTATAATTGGCAAATTTCACTGATATTCTGGTTTTGGTATTTTGCTTTAGTTCAAAATCTGTTAGTGATCATTACTTCGTGTTTAGTCTCATTTTTGATCTCGTGTTTCAGTCAACCCGATAGTTGTTTCATTATCAATATGTATTCTACGTTGCCTTAGTTGTTAAGTTCCAATATCATGTTTATTATCTCTAGTTTGTCTATGTGTAAGCTAATTAGTTTAAGGCCTTAAGTAAATATTTTTTTTGTTTGTAGTCATTAGTTTATTTGTTAGTTTAATGGTTCAAGTCTAGTTATCTGATTTTACATTTTCTAGTTTGGAGCAATAGTTTAGTTTGTTATTGGTTTGTGAGGATAGTAGAAGGTACTTGAGTGTAGGACCTTTATTTGGTTTCTTTTACTGTTGAGGACTGTTTTGGGGTACAATGCTCCAAAATTCTGTCCACAATTGGTAAGAAAATCTCTTCATTGGCAAAAATTCTGGTTTTGGACAGATTTTTGGTCAAAAATTCATCTTTTTGGACAGATTTTTGGCTAAATAAAATCTGTTCCAAAGTCCTTTCTTCTCATATATAAAAGAGGATTTCTTCCCTCATCTTCCAGACATCTTGGACTCTAAAAAATACACATCTTTTGCACACATTGTTAAAAACATCTTTTCACACATTTGAGAGAGTAAAATATCAGCGGAACACTCATACTGCTGAATTTTTCTGGTTCACTTTGGTTTAATTTGATGTTGATCCTGCTGTTGCGCTGCTGCTGTTGCTATTTGTTTTGCTGAAATTCAGTCCCTCCATTGGTAATATTTTCTTTCTGTTGATCAGGTACTTCCTCAATTGTTGTACTACTTTTTTGGATTAAGAGTGAATGGAAATGAAGTGATTCAAATCCTTTTAGTATACTGTGTTTGTGTATAATCCGTCTTCTTTTAAGTGCCAAGCATGTACAAGAGTTAGTTGAACTTTTTTTTTTAGTCATTGACACGTTTAAATGATGTTTGGGTCGTTGTTTGTATTGCTTGAATACTTACTACATTAAGATTATATTTATGCCCAAGTAGGAACCCGTAATTTGATGTTAGTATTCAAGGCTTGCATCTTTATCACTTCTACTTTAGGTTATTGATTAAAATCAGTTGAGAAGGCTTCTATATCTTGCTGAAATTTTTATGGTGTTAGACAGGTTTTGGATAAGTGTACTTTAAGCTTAAAGCTCTAGTTCTCAACAATAGTGGAGTTACTTTTCCAATTTAATTTTCGTCTGCTTAACGCCTGTAGTGAATTGAGTTGGTATGGGTTATTCATCTTCATCAGAGATGAATATCTAAAAGTTTTCAATTAGTTTACTATTGCAATTATTGTGAAATTAAAAGAGGAAAAAAAGGGATACACTAGTAGGTTATTAGCTGATTTATAGTGGTGGATATGCTTTAATATGTATGTGCCAAAGTGAACTCAAATTCAGTCAGACCCATTGTGAGGTTTAGCATGCTAGTAGGGCTATTTATCTTTAATAAAAAGGTAGCTTAATTCAAAAAATAATAGAATTGGCCTAGCAGCCCAATAACAAAGAAAGTGGCCCAACGTCATTTTTAAACTCAACAAACAAAGTTGATCCAAGTTTCTAATTACAAGCTTTTCAAATAGTTTTAAATTCATTATATTTTTTTTAATAATTGTATAATTTAATTACCTATGTAATTTAGTTACCTTAACGATTAATTTAAATGTTAGACAATTAGTAGGCACGCTTTAACTCACGGAATCACTTGCGTAGCGTGATGTTTTAACATTCAATAATTTTTAATTCAATAACTTCATACCATTTTTACTAGCTTTAATTAATTTCTAATTATTCATTTTTTTGTTAAAATCGCGAATTCGCTTGCGTAGTTCGATAGTTAATTTTTAATTAATTCATTAAATGTAGTAGTTTCTTTTAAAAGTAATAATATACTAATAATCTTCGTCATAATTGCGGATTCGCTTGCATATCGATGTTATGATAAAATTAATAAATTTCGTCTGGATCACGCATTCGCTTGCGTAGCGTGATTATAACAACGTAATTTATCCAAAAATCATTTTCCTTGATAAACCTAATAATCAAGAAGTAAAAGCGAACAAGTAAAACATAGAAACTAATAAAGCACAGTTTATTCTGAATTAATTTAAGCCAACTTTAAGTCAATAAAGCGATCGTGCTAGAACCACGGGACTCGGGGAATGCCTTATACCTTCTCCCCTATCAACAGAATTCCTTACTCGAACTTTGTTTTTGTGGACCAATAAAAAGAGAGTCAAATCGTCCTTTGATTAGGGATTCAAATAAAAGGTGACTTGGAACACCCAAAAAACAATTCCAAGTGGCGACTCTGAGCAATAAAATAATCCCTGTTTCAAAATTTTCATTTTAATTGGAAAAACTCTTCAACCCACAGCAATCCAATAACATACATCTTTTGGGGGTTAAAAAAGGGGTGTGACAGCTCTGGCGACTCTGCTGGGGACAACCAGAATTCGAGTTTGTACATGTTGACCTTTTATTTGGTTTCATCAATTTTGTATATATTGTGATTTATTTGGGCCTAATGTGCTACTTGTTCGCTTTTTACGGCTTTGATATTTTTGAACTGTACATATAAACTGTCTTCTCATGCACCCCCTCTGAGTCTTCTTGAAATTAAAATATGGGAATTTGCTTGACATAACCCACTTTCTTTGAGATAGCCGAGGTGCTTGTCACCCGGTGAAAGATTTTAGTCACACATGTTTTAGGCGAGGGGTACCACTCGGCTCGAGTTGTCCGCTCGAGTAAGCTAGTCTAGATACATTCTCCACTAGGATTAAACCTAGAAGAACAAACCTCATGCCGGATATCCCTAGTAGGTTCGCTTTATTTGCATCACGTGTATTTAACTTAGCGAAACTCGACACAGGGGTACATGTATCCTCTTTGAGACCATCATGTCCACTTTTGTGCTACTTGTTATATCATTTGGAAGGCTTGCTTGCGTTGTTGACCGGCTTTAGAAAATAGTTGAGCGGAATTTCAGAAAAGAAAAAAAGAAAAAAATATTCTCCTAGTTTAGTACAAATAATCTTTTTTTTACTAAGATTTTGTAGTAGTCTGATGTGAGGTGTAAAGATTAATTTCATAAAATGTCAATACATAGGTAACCTTTATCGGGTCCAACCCACAATTTTCAAAAAAAAATCCAAAAATCTTTCCTTTACTTCCTTCGGTAGAAAGTCTTTCTTTTAGACCACAATTTTTAAAATAAAAAAATTTAAAAAAATATTTTTCTTTACTTCCTTCTTTATGAAAGTCTTTCTTTTGGACCCCAATTTTCAAAAATCTAAAAATATTTTGTTTTACTTCATACTTTAGAAAAGTCTCTCTTTGAGTCCCCAATTCTTAAAAAAAAAAAAAAGAAATCCAATTTATTTATTTTTTCTTCTTTTAATTTCTTCTAAAAGATCCAAAAAAAAAATATTTTCATTATTCTGTAGAATTTTTTTTTCTTTCGAAAGTTGAAAAGAAAATTCAAGATTCAAACAAATATTTTCTTTAGAAGTCTTTCTTTCATAATTTTAAAATAAAATTCCAAAAATCCAAAAATATTTTTTCTTTCGAAATTCACCAAAAAAAAAGAATGAAAAAAAAAGAAAATCGAAATCAAAAATATTTTCTTTTTCCTTTATAGTCTTTCTTTCGAAAATTAAATAAGAAAGAATTCAAAATAAAAAAAAAGAGTTAGTTTATTTCCTTTATTGCTGATCTTCCCGATCTATGCAAGATCTGATTGATTTTCTCACATGATACGTGGGCAACTACTATCTGGTTCAGCCCACATTTTAAAAAAAAAGGAGCTTACAATTCCAAATGTGCATAAAATTTTCCTGAAAAATGCTATTTTTGTCTGGTTATATATGCCGAGACAGCCTTTGAACTTCTCCCGGGAGTACCAAAGGGCCATTTTTTTAAAGTAGCCATTTTGTTTGTTTTGCCTATTTTTTTTTTATTATTTTTGTCTCCATGCTTAGTCGTTTTTACCGAGAAATTCTTTAAGCCTTTTGTGGAAGAATCAAAAGGCCGTTTTTATAATAATAGTCATTTTCCTAATTTTTGTGTCTGCTAATTTTAAAAATAGTAAATAGATCGAGTCCTAAATGACGATTTTCTTCTTTAAATAAAAAGGAATAATTAGAATTTCATATAGCTTAGGAAAGTCTTGACCCTTTTTATCTTATTCTTAGGTTCACCATAAATTCTCCACAAAGAAGCAACCAGAAAAGGGTAAGGGATGAGACACCTCCTATGTTTTTGATAAGAGATAAGACCCCGACTAGTCTCTGTAATTGGTGGGCTAGTTTTGCGACATGGGAACAAAATCAAGTATTTAAGCACCTTAAGTTCCTCACAAACATCATGGGGATCAAGCCTAACAGAGATTTAATCGAGGCTCTAGTAGGTTTTTGGGACCCCCTGAACAATGTCTTCAGGTTCAAATGAAATGATGCCTACATTGGAAGAATTAGGTGGGTTTACCGGATTAGGGAGGGGCCTTCGTGGGAAAAAGCTTGCTGCTCCGAGAAAAATTGGTGTGAACAACTTTTTAAAAAAGTTATGCCTCCGTCGAATTCCAATGGGTTGCCTGGACGAGGGTTGGGTTCCGTTGGAGTATTTCTATGACAGATTTGGGGACGACAAAGGGTTTGAAAACTTCTCGGGCACAAAATTCGTCAACCAATTGAGTTACGATGCATGGAGGAAGTTGAGAATCTTCGCGTTCATGATATCATTTATGGGGATCGTGGTCTTTCCAGAGCGTGGTGGGCGCATCAGAATTTGATTAGCTGCGGTAGTCTCGTTTTTTCAAAGTAGCGAGGATCACACCATTCTTCCTATGATTCTGGGAGATATTTTTCGAGTTTTGACCCGCTGCCAAGAGGGTGAATATTACTTCGAGGGATGCAACATTCTGCTGCAGATGTGGTTCATATAGCACCTTTATCATCATCCAATAGTAATAAATGTCAATGATATTTGGCTGA
Organism: Nicotiana knightiana; assembly: GCA_005239525.1. NCBI lineage: Eukaryota > Viridiplantae > Streptophyta > Magnoliopsida > Solanales > Solanaceae > Nicotiana > Nicotiana knightiana. The sequence goes on from ML411406.1 coordinate 11,681, forward strand.
ATTACATCGGATGTCAACCAAACAGGGCCGCAAGTTGTAATCTTCCAGAGGGGTGAGGGCTTGGCGGACATTGCTCGGTTCGTTGAGTGCTGATAGAATCACCTGGAACTATTATTGGTTCCCTTCTGCTAGGATCATGCATATGTCGACGTATCGTCCGTTCTTCATACTCATGGGTTTCAGAGGTTTCCAACCCTATGCACCTCTACGCGTTATGCGCCAGCTAGGGAGAGAGAAAAAGAGGCCCCCGACTGAGGACATGTGTCCGTTCATGTGGGAATTTAAGGTAGAGGAACCTCCAAGGGGGTCATATGCACAAAAGGTTTGGTTTGGTGGTAGATTTTCTGATTTGGACGAGATGGTAGCTGATCGTGAACGTGGGGAGGTAAGCCTCGCATACCTTGAGTGGTTTCACAACCAGGCTATCCCGGAGCAAAGGCCAGAAAGATCCATACGACATGCGACTGATTTGGAAGAGGAGATCGAGGCCAGAGTTAGAGAAACCATAAGGGAAGTAGATAAAGGCATTCTGGAGACAGCCATGAACATACAACAGGTTGATTTCAAGCGGGAAAAGTATAAGTGGGCACAAGAGAGGCGAGCACTCAAAGCTCAAATTAAGCAGAAAAAAGTGATCACTACCGCTCAACAACAGGAAGAAAGAGAAGCTCAGTTCAAGGTGGTCCGTGATCATGAGCGCAGAGGTTTTGCTCCGTTAATACAAGGTCTGAGGGATCAGATAGGGGGAGTTGAGTCAAGCAAGGAGCGCCAGATCGCGGAGTTTCAAATACAAAGACATCACTACCAAAGTATGATCAATCGGTTGGAGGGGGAGTCACTGGAGATTCGGCGCCAAAGAGATATGGCCTTGGAGCGCGAGCGTGATGCACTGGATCTAGCTGAAACCCGTGGTCAACAAAATCAAGAGTTTTACTTGGCTCAGGAACACATTAAGGGAAAGATCCTCGAGGTATCCACATATACCTCCCGAGCTTGCAGGAGTTGTCAGGGAATGACGCCCGAACGATTTGCTGAAGTATCATTGGACGTCACTCGTCACATATCTGCAGATTTAGAGAGGATATACCGCGACGTTGGGGGTCAACCGCAGGAATAAGCTCCATGACTACAATAATTCTGGTAGATTCTCTTGAAGAATTTTAGATCTTCTTTTAGCTGGCAGTCCATTTTGACTGTTCCTTTGTGTTTTTTGAGTATGTAAGAGTCTTTTGTTGTTTTGAGTCTTGTTATTTTGCCCTTTGTCTTAAAAAGTCTGTTTGAGTCAAGTCTGGCCTTGTTTAAATAGTTATCTTTATGTAATTCTTGTTATTGAGTCTTGTATCAAAAAATGAAAATCAATGAAAAATATTTTGTTTTAGAAAAAATTCGAAAAAGAACCAAAAAATGTTTGTTTTGTATAAAAAAAAAAGAAGAAAAAAAGGGTCGTGTACTTGAACTACGTAATAATCTGATTCATGCGGCGATATGATACGTAGGCAACCCCTAAAAGGTTCGATCAAAATATTTCAATAACTCTAAAATGAGGGAACAAAAATAGGCAAGTGAAAAGAAAAGCGAAAAAATGAGAAAGAGAAGAGAAAAAGAAAAAATTGAGAGCACCAATAAGCAACAGCCTTATAAGCCGGGATGAAGCATGAAGCCTTCCAAAAGCATATTAGAAATGGTGACAATATTAGGAACATGGCATATCACGTGTGATTCATATGTAAAATGCTTAACCCTAACACGTTTTTTGTCTCTAAGTCAGTAAGCTTAAGGTGGTTGGTTTCTGGTGAAACTGGCAATACATCGTTACTTCACCATATCTAAAGGGAAGGTGCTGATGGCTAATAATGATGAAATCGAGTTGGTCAATGACGACCCCCATGGTCAGTCAGTTGAGCAAGAGTCAGAGGAAGTGAGAAGATTAAAACAACAACTGTCAGATGTATATCAAGCTTGGGTCTCCGGTCAGCCTCCACCTCAGGGTCCCTCAGAAGGAACTTCTACCGTACCCCTGGCTACTCAACCACAGCTCCGTGCAACAAGTGATCACATTCTACCACCACGGTACGTGCCAAACTACAGTATCCATGCCGCCCCTGGTACCTCTAATGTGCGACCTCCATCCGCACCAGTCAGGAACACCCCTCTTGTCGTGTCTGGCGCACCGGTATATACAGTCCCGCCACCACCACCTGTGACGAGGACAAACAACGAGCCACCATCTCATGCTTATGATGGACAATACTACTCTCCAAATATGGCTTTCAGGGTCTCGTCTCCATACAACCAGACTCCTCAGTACGAGTCCCCGCTGGAAAATGAAAAGCCTGCCCAAACAATTGAGCCATATGAGATGGCCAGGAAGATGAAACGTCTTGAACAAAACATAAAGAACATACAAGGACTAGGCGGTCACAAAAGTGTATCTTTCAGTGATCTATGCATGTTCCCTCACATCCATTTTCCGCCAGGGTTCAAGAACCCAAAATTTGAGAAGTATGATGGACATGACGACCCCATCGCTCACTTGAAAAGGTACTGCAACCAGCTGAGGGGTGCAGGTGGAAAAGAAGAATTACTAATGGCTTATTTTGGGGAAAGTCTTGCAGGGGTAGCCTCAGAATGGTTCATCGACCAAGATATCTCTCACTGGCATGTCTGGGACGACATGACTCAGTCCTTCATCAAGCAATTCCAGTACAACATATATATTGCACCAGATCGCAATTCCCTGTGCAATATGAAGAAGAAGCCGACTTAAAGCTTTAGGGAGTATGCAATCAATTGGAGGGAGCAAGCGGCTAGAGTCAAGCCACCCATGGATAACCATGAGTTGATCGTTGTTTTTCTGGAGGCTCAAGAGCCTGATTACTTTCAGAACATGATGTCCGCGATGGGTAGACCTTTTGCAGAAGCAATCAAAATTAGGGAAATGATCGAAAATGGTCTCAAGACTGGCAGAATTGTAAGTCAAGTTGCTCTCAAAGGCACTACTCAAGCTATCCAAAATGGGTCGGGAAGTTTCGCAAATAATAAGAAGAGAGATGAGGGGTCCATGATGACTTTGGGATCCAGGGAAGTTCAAATGGGGGCACCGCACCCTTATGTGCAAGTTCAGCAGGGACAATCCAGCTACCCTCAACATTATTATCCTCCGCCAATTCCTCAATACTCTGTGGGCCCACCACAATACACAGTGTTCAATTCTCAGTCTTATGCTCGGCCTCCCAATAAGCAAGTACGGGCACCAGCTCCAAGGATCCCCCAACCTCAGCAGCAAAATTTTCGGGCATCCTACAATGCTCGTCCTAGGCAGGATTATGGTCGAGAGCAAAAGCCGACAGAAAAATTCACCCCATTGGCTGAATCATACTCTAGTTTATTCCAGAAGCTGAAGCAAATAGGCGTGATTGGACCCATCGCTCCCCACCATATGCATCCTGGTTCGCATGGATTTCAAGCAAATGCTAGATGTGAATATCATTCAAGGGCCCCGGGGCGTAGCACTGATGACTGCTAGACTCTCCATAGAAAGACTAATTGCTGAAAAACTGATTGTGGTGATAAATGACGAGGACCCTCCTAATGTGACCAACAACCCCTTGCCAGTACACAATGATGTTCACTTTGTGGGAATTATTGGCTGAGATCAAGAATACAAGCTGGCTGGTCGAGTAGAAATGACATCAGGAGTAATTCAAGAAGGAACGAGTCTAAAAGTAAGTCCAAGCCGAGATGCGCCATTGATTTTGAAAGGCGCCCAACGCTCAGATAAGGCAACTTTATTTGTTCCAAAACTCTCGAGGTTGGAAGATCGCTCCAATGTTCCAAGCCCAAGGTTATATGTCCTTCGAGGCCACCCCATCACAAGGCAGAATCAGGGCGGTACGAAGGGTATAACTGAGCCAATCATAATCAAACCGGACGTGCAACCCCCTGTGACAAACACAAAGACCATTCCTTAGAACTACAACAAAACTGTGATGACTTACAAAGGCAATGAAATCAGAGAAGAAGTCGGGGAAACTGGAGGTTTGACTTGATCGGGAAGGTGTTACTCTCCAGAAGAGTTGAGGAAGGCCATAAAAATCAGAGAAGGCCAATTTCCAATAAAGAAACCAGTCACTAAATAAGAGGCAGAAGAGTTTTTGAAAAAAATGAAAGTTCAGGATTACTCAATCATTGACCAGTTGAGAAAGACTCATGCCCAAATTTCTCTACTATCTCTGCTCATACATTCAAAAGAGCATGCTCGTGTGCTAATCAAGATCCTGAACGAGGCACATGTCTCATAGAAGACCATAGTGAATCAGTTAGAGAAGATGGCTAACAAATTTTTTGAGGTGAACAAAATCACCTTTACTGAAATGAACTCCCCGAAGAAGGAGCCGGGCACAACAGGGCTTTGCACTTGACTGTTAAATGTGAGGGTAACTACGTGACGCGAGTCATGGTTGATGGAGGATCGAGCGTAGATGTATGACCTCTATCCACCTTGCAAATCATGAAGATCAATACAGACAGAATTTGACCCAGCAATGTCCGTATCCGCGCTTTTGATGGCTTAGCGATAGATGCCATTGGGGAGATCAACCTCACCATGATGATTGGGCCGGTTGACTTCGAAATTGTCTTCCAAGTAGTGAACATGGACACTTCTTATAACTTTCTTCTTGGAAGGCCATGGATCCATACGGCCCGAGCTGTGCCATCCACTTTGCATAAGATGCTCAAATTCGAACATGACAGGCAAGAAACTATTGTTCATGGGGAAGACGAGTCGTCCATTTATAATGAACCGTTAATCCCCTGTATTGAGGCCAAGGAAGGGTGTGAGTCCATTGTCTATCAAGCTTTTGAAGTGATTATTGTGGACCATGTTGAGGAAGGAAGGCCTATTCCGTATCCTCGTCTTTCCGCCACATCTGTAATGGTAGCGACACTCATGCTGAGACAAGGTTATGAGCCAGGAAAAGGCTTGGGGGCATCATTGCAAGGAATTTCGGAGCCCATTTCTCCGTTCAGTAACCAGGGTAATTTTGGTTTAGGCTTCAGGCCGACACAAGCAGACTAAGACAAAGCCAAACACCACAAAAATAACGGATGGGTCTTGCAACAACCTATCCCTCGCATTTTCTACACTTTTGTCAAGCCACGACTCCAAGAAGGTCAACATTCCTCGGCGCAGGCAAACATTGATGAAATTTGCCATGGATTCAGCCAGATGTTTTCTGAAGTGAATATGATCCAGTCTGGTGAAGAAACTAGTCGTGCCGATGTGCAACTAATTGGCCCAAATACCATGCTCAACAATTGGGAAGTAACTCTTCTCCCCACAAGGAAGGAGTCTTGGTAGTTTGCTTTTGCAGCTTCTTTTTGTATTTTGGGTT